>PVKC010015235.1:0-21590 GCA_004027635.1 Crocidura indochinensis | reverse complement strand
AAAGAAAGAAAGAAAGAAAGAAAGAAAGAAAGAAAGAAAGAAAGAAAGGAAGGAAGAAAGGAAGGAAGGAAGAAAGGAAGGAAGGAAGAAAGGAAGGAAGGAAGAAAGACTGACTCCAGGAAAGTGACTCCATTTTGTTCTTAAGACATATCCATGGCAAATGCTAAGGTGGGACCAGAGAGGGGCCACAGAATCTTCTGCCCACTCACTCTGTGATCAGGAGTTGAGAGACCCTGCAGGAGCTGCCCCTGTAGCCAAAACAACACAACAGGACCTCCAGGGACAAGCCACATTCTCTGTACAAAGCACCATCTAGCTTGCTGAGTCTGCCTCAGAGTGACAGGAAGACATACTGTGAGCCACAGGGCTGACACAGCACAAATCGGCTCACCAAAGATCAGCACCACCCATTTAAAATAATTCTTTTAAGCTTTTTCCCTCCACACTTCAAACTAATGTTCTGGGCAGCCTGTATTTGAATGCAGCCTTTCAAGTGAGAATAAACAAGACCACAGCAGTGCAAAGATGGCAGATCTAAAGCACAGCATGTCAGGGCAATGAAGAAACTGCAGGAAGCCCAAGAACTGGAGGAAAATCCAGGAAGCTGACCAAGGTTGCTCCCACACTTGCTCCCAAATGTGGGCACTCTGGACTCTTACCAACATAGAGCACTGCCCCAACTATTCTTTATTTTTCATTAATATTAAATACCCAGATCCCTCTTCTGTTTCATAATATATCTCAAAAAAGCAGAGCTGAGGTTGGAAAAATAGTGCATGTTGGGCAGTTGATTTGCATGCAGCCAGTCCTGATCCCTATGGTCCTCCAAGACAGGAGTGGCCCCTAAGCACAAAGGCAAAGTCTTAACCACCACAGGATGTGTCCCCAAAACAATACAAAACAGAACAAAACAAAAAAACACTAAAAGCAGAACTCTGTGATTCTTGGTAAATAATTATGATACTGGGGCCCGGGAAATAGCATGGAGGTAAGGTGTTTGCCTTTCATGCAAAAGGTCATCGGTTTGAATCCCGGTGCCCCATATGGTCCCCCGTGCCTGCCAGGAGCAATTTCTGAGTAACCCCTGAGCAATTTCTGAGTAACCCCTGAGCACTGCCGGGTGTGACCCAAAAAAACAAAAAAAACAAAAAAAAATAATTATGATACTATTAATAGCAAAAAAAGTAAAACACTATGGGGAAAACAACTGGTAGTGAGAGATATAATTCTAAAGCATATGCTGTTTTCCTAAACTATTTTCATGGCTACTTTGAAATAGTCTGCTCATATTTTTAATAAAGTACTAAGATTATTTAAAAAAACATTCCTTAGTTGCTATTTAACTATTACAAAGAATATATTTCTTTCTTTTTTTTTTTTTTTTTGGTTTTTGGGCCACACCCGGCAGTGCTCAGGGGTTACTCCTGGCTGTCTGCTCTAGCATAATTGGGACACATACAATCCTTCTAAAATGTAGGGGAACAATGAAATTTCTATATAAAGGGTTATATAGATGTGTTTCTTTCTATATAATAAATATACAGCTTTCCAGTCTGTTGTAATTCTAACATCCCATCATTCCCAAAGCACTCTGTGGAGTCATTTAATGCTCAACTCTGAACATCTATTTGGCAGGGATAGAAAGTGAAATCTGTTTTGATATCAGCATTCAAGAGCACAGTGCCCTACCTGGGCTGGCAGTTCAATGCAAGGGTGCTAGGACACAAGATAAGTGAACATGAGGCTGTTTGGGCCCTGCAGTTTCAGATATATGGACCACTCCACAATGTTTGGGGCCCCCAGACCAAACTCAGAGGTGCTCAGGGGACCATATGGAGCTGGAAATTGAGCCCAGTTTGAATGTGGGCACATGCTAGGCGATATGTTCTAAACTTCTCCCCAGATATTTAATTAATTAATTTTTGAGTTTATGGTATACTCACTATTTTAGAGTTATATTAGGAACAAAACTTAAAATATCAGTGTTGATTTTTGCTTTGGGGGAACACCTAGCTGTAATCAGGGATTACTCCTGACAAGGCTCAGGTAGCACTCTTGACTGGGATCAGGTGTTTATATAGAATATAGAATACCAGGGGTTGAACTCAGATCTGCTGTATATCAGGAAAATGCCCTGCCTGTTGTACTACCTATCCGGTCCAACCTGCTTCTACTTATACATTTATCCAACACTTTAAAAATTTATATACTATTCTGGCAAGCTTAAAAAATCACTCTTAATAAATAGCTATTAGAGGGGCCAGAGTAATAGCACAGCAGTAGGGCATTTGCCTTGCATGCAGCCGATACAGGACAGACCTTGGTTCAATCCCCAGTGTCCCATATGGTCCCGTGAGCTATTTCTGAGCGCATAGCCAGGAGTAACACTTAAGCATAACAGGGTGTGACCTAAAGGCAAAAAAAGCTATTAAAAAGGTAATAAAATATTATAATAACATACAACTAACTTTCAAATACACTCCAGGTAACAGTAAAGCAAATCATTGAAGTCCCTTTTTCAACCAGATGAATAGAACAAAGATGCTTGCAGCTTCTACTTTCTTATTTTCTCAAGTGGTTCTCAAGTGACTCTAATTTGGTCATTCTTAGAAAGAAGCTAAATACATTGTTGCAGGTCAAGCACAAGTCCTGTCCCATTTTCAGGATATTTTTCATTTATCCTATATCCCTGTCACAAGCCAGAAATAAAATAAAAACCGGCACTTAAATCCAAGAAGAATCGCAAACCTATTCTGCAAGCACCCTCTGAATAAGGTCAGAAAAGTTCAAACCAAGAGAACTGAGAATCTAGGCAGGGAGCCTGGATTTTTGTCCTTTTTAACATCTTGTTAGTTCATTCCATTCTAGTAGCAGGCTTGGAGAAGAAAAATTAGAACACAAGGTGGAGCCTGTAGCTCACCACCCCTAAGAAAGAAAGAGCTGAGCCTGGCAAGTGCACAGCAAGGAGCATGTTACAAGACTCTTCAAGTACAAAGAACAGTAGAAACAAAATGTCTCCCTCTCCTCACATCCTTGCTGTCACAGGGATTATTCACATGATAATTTTTATTCCCCTTCCTCTGCTTACTCTTTCAATTGGTTTAAAATGTAAGATAATTTACATGAGCTATTCCTTGAAATAAGCCTGCATTGTTATGATCTTCCCTCTTAGTATAAATTTTGCTTTGATTCATATGTTCTGATAGCTTGTATCTTCATTCTTTCTTTCATGTATTTAAAACAAATTAATTATTTATTAATAAATTAAATATCATGCACAGTGGTAGGGCATTTTCCTTGCATGCAGATGATCCAGGACAGATGATGATTCAAATCCCGGCATTCCATATGGACCCCCATGCTTTCCAGGAGTGATTTCTGAGCACAGATCCCTGAGCGCTGCTGGTTTGACCCAACCCCCCTGCCCCGCAAAAAAAAAAAAATCCACAAATTTTATTTATTTTTGACCCAATTGTTATTCAATGACATAATTTTAGTCTCCAAATGTTTAGGTTTTTTATTTTGTGAGCCTTTTATCGTAAGAGTTACGTGAGAATTTTGTAAGCAGCAGAAGGTTGTACTTCATTTCTTGGTCTACCCAACTTTTTATTTGGGAGTTCAATCCATTGACATTCAGTGAAATTCATAACATAAATGCATTTATTGTAAAATTTTGAAAAGGATATTAAATATTTTTGCAGTTTCATATATTCTTTGATTATTTGATTTTTATATCCTTATTTTCTCCTTATGAATATTTTTAATAATTTTATTGATACCACTGCTGATTGATATCATTTCTGATCAAAAATAAAGGATAGGTTTGATACTGTCTAGTCCCTTGTTCTATCTCTGTTTGCATACCATTATTAAAATCAATGCATCTTCCTTGCAAATATGATTTACTTCCCTTGACAAATGCCCAGTGCCAGCCTGTTGTTACTCCACTGCTACAGGCAATTTCAGCCACACTGCAGACAGCACACACTTCCACTAAAGTGTGTACCCTCTGGCAAGCACAAAATCTAAAATGGACTTGTGTGTGCTGCAATGGAAATAAAGCTTGAGGCACATACATGCAAGCACTATAGCTCAATCCTATGCCCCACTGAGCATCAAATAGGTATGCAACATAACATAACGGCATAACATACATAACAGACAGCAAAACAATTCTCACACATGCACAGGAAAGGAGAGCAGCATGTGATATATAAAGAAAAAAAGCTTTTAAAAATTAAGGCAAGGCTGGCCTAGTCTGAATCAGGAGTAATGGCACACGGTAAGGCGTTTGCCTTGCACATGGCTGAACTATGCCCGGCATCTCATGTGGTCCCCCAAGCCAGGAGCTATTTCTGAGCTCATAGCCATGAGTAACCCCTGAATGTCACAAGTGTGGCCCAAAAACCAAAAAAAAAAAAAAAATTAAGGCAGAGGGGCAAGAGAGATAGTTCAGCTAGTGAGGCACTTTCCTAGGCCATGGCTAAATCAAGTTCTATTCTCAGTTTCCCATATGATTCCAAGAACTTCCAGAAATGATTCCTGAGCACAGAGCAAGGAGTACTGTGTAAGACCTGAACACTAGCAAGTGTGGCCTAATCTCCTTCCACCCCAAAATGAAGAAAGGGACAAAAGAGATAATACAGAATTTAAGGGAACAGGCTAGCATCCTGCTAAACCTGGTTCAAATTTCAGGTACCACATATTGTCCTCCAAGCCCCCGAGAACAGAGCCAGGAGTAATTCCGAGCACCACTGAGAGTGGTCCTAAATCGAACAAAATGGAGGAAAAGGCTAATGGCATGGCTCATGTGACATGGCTTCTGTGAGACTCCAATCTCTATACTCCAAACACTACCAGATATGATCCAAGGTGAGTTTCAGATGTCATCACTGGCATAAACACAAGAGCACAAAAAAGGGAAAAATAGATACTTTCCCCAACAATGGTTAGAATTCTCAGCCAGTAGACTTAGATTAGGATTAGTAAGGAAAATCTTTCAAATAAGATATAAACATGATACTGAGAGAAATTTATATTTATACAAATGAGGAATGTGAAAACATTGAAAATTTAGAATAAAATTTAAATGTATTATTTGGAAAGGGTGACCAGAGGCTACTGCTGACAATACCTGGCTCAGTTGTGTAAACTGGATGGTTAAATGTTAGCAATCCAGGGGTATTCAGAGCCAGTTATTCTAGAGGCCAGCAGGGCCACACTTTGAGTCCATAGGAGGATAAGGAGAGATGCAGAGTCAGAAATCAAAATTGAGATCTCCCACATGTCAGAATTGAAGTCCAATTATTTGAGCTAATCCATAAGCTAAAGTTGCATTTCATTTACTCTATATGTTCACTGTTCACTATATGAGAGCAAAAATAAAAGAGGTACCATATTTGGTCTGATAGCATGTTGAAAAGAAAAAATCTGTAACAGATGTCCCTCAAAGTGGAAATAAATGGAATATATTATAAGATCCTTAAATAACACTCAAAAAAATCCTGGAGGTTGGAGAGATGGTACAGGGATTAAGGCACATGCTTTGAATGAAATCAACCTCAGTTCAGTCCCCAGTACCATATGGTTCCCCAGGAACCTGACAGTACCCAACACTGCCAAAGAAATGGGTAAATCCTGGAACAGCAGAGCTGAGTCACTGCTCCTCTGTCCCCCACACAGAATCACTGCCCACTTGGTAGATAAATCCAAGTCAATCTGAGCACCACCCAGGTCTTAAAAAAAAAATAGAAAAAGAAGAACAAGGGGCCAGAGTGGTAAGGTGTCTGCCTTGCACACTAGCCTAGGATGGACCACAGTTCGATCCCCCAGTGTCCCTATGGTCCTCCAAGCCAGGAGCAATTTCTGAGCATACAGCCAGGAGTAACCCCTGAGCGTCACTGGGTGTGGCTGAAAAACAAAACAACAACAACAACAACAAAGAAGGATAAAAAGGAAAAAAATATCAAAGAAACCATGGAATAAAAAACTAATTTCATAAATCCAATAGTAATCACCAGAATTTTTCAAAAGGTATAAATAATTGGACAAACATGGAACTAAAATGGTATGGTGAAAATTTTCAATCCAAAAGCCAGTTAAAAAAAAGAAAGAACGGAAACAAAAAAAGGCATGAAAAAATTTTAAAAATTGGAAAATAACTAGCACAACAGTGTTAATCCAAATTAATCAATAATTACATTAATTTGATTACACTGATTAAAAGATTAAAACTATCAAATGGCAGAGAGAAATAAATGATGGAGAGACAGCAGCAGCAGTAGTGTGGCTGCAGTAGCACAGAGGTGATTAGAGACACAGAGAGCAGCATTGTCTGGCACCAATCAGAGTGTGAAACCTCCAAGCCTGGCAACAGGACATCAGACTGAGTCACCAGAGGGGAAATAAAGCTCTTAAAAAGAGTGCTGGCAAAAAACGTATCAGTGGTACTGGTCTTGAGCAACAGTGGCAGTGCTGGAAGCAGCTGAGAGTTGCGGTGACAGGAGGCTGGCAGTGAGTGGTGCCCTGACTTGGTAGTGCATCAGGGCTGGCAACTGTGGAGTGCAGTTCAGGTCCATCTATGTGGCCAAGCTCATCAGAAGTGGATATTAGCATAAAGGAAATGCATCAGGGGTAAGCCTACTCAGGGCGGGGGAGGGATTTGGCCATATGGACAGTGGCAACATAGCTGTGAGACAGCAGGCTCAAAACATGGCTGTGAGGTGGCAGGCTACATGATGACCAGCAGTGACAGTGAGGCCGGAGCCTCTCTGCTTGCATGTATCCTTTTGCCCAACCCCAACCCCCCTTGGGCAACCAAGGCAGGGCCTCAGACCCTGCCTGCATTTTGAACTAAGGTTTCTGCACATAGAGAGAAGCATGGCCTTGGGACAAGGCAAGACCAGAAACCAGAAGATGCGGTGACAGTGGCAGCTTTTGGAATCAAAAGGAGCATTCTGACCTCAGGATACTGCACTGAAAGAAGAGTATTAGTCGCTCCACTCTGTTCTGCGGTCAAATATTTCTTCAAGTCAAGGAGCCAAACCACAAGACATTAAAAAATAAAAACCACCACAATTCAAAGTCACAATGGGAAAACAATGCAGAACCCACCCACACTTAGTAAATAAAGACGGTGATTCTGAGGATAGAACTAAAATAAGCCACCTATACTGTCTCTCTGATAAAGACTTTAGAGAGGAAATGTGGAGGATGTTCAAAGAACTCAAAGCAACCAAACTTCAAAGAGATAGAACAGGACTGAAAAGCATGGTAGGTGAAATGAAAAACTCATTGGAAGCCTCACCAGCAGAGTAACAACTTCCGAGGATAGTCAATGAGCTGGAAAATTAGCTACATAACACCACCATACAACAGAAGAAGCTGAAAAATGTCCTTAAAATAATTGAAGAAGAGATGGAAAAAAATCCTCAAAATAAATAAATAGACCTTTGGGATAGATTCAACAGAAACAACAGCATTGGAGTCCCAGAGAGACAAGAAGAAAACCCCTACAAAGAAACAACAGCCAAAGACATCACTGCTACAATTTCCTTCAGAATAGTATCTAAAAGATAGTAAAGCAGATATTAGGTAGCTAAAAGATTCCCAAATAAAAGTACCCCAAGGGACATCCTAGTCACACTGACGAATACCACAAATAGAGATATACTACTAAAAGTGGTAAGAGCAAAAAAAAGGAAATAGCAAAGAATCACCCTTAAGATATACAAGAAATTCATCACAATTAACACTCCAGGCCAGAAGGCAATGGTAGCATATAGAGAACACACACAATGAAATGAACATCTCACCATAAATATTTCACCCAGCTAGACTTTCATTCAGATTTGAAGAAAACACTGCTTCATGGATGAACAACTCAGGAACTTTACAGACTCAAAGCCAGCCTTAAAAGAAGAAGTGAAGGGACAATTTTAAGGCAAGACAGACACTACAATCACACCAAACTTCTATAAAAAGATGATACAAAATCCCATGACAATACGCTCGTTCAGGGCAGGAAAGAAAGCACAGCAGTAAGGCATTTACCTTGCACGCAGTTGATCCAGGGCAAACCTGAGTTTAATTTCCAGCATCCCAAATGGTCCTCCGAGCCTGCCAGGAGCAATTTGTGAGCATAGAGCCAGGAGTAACACCTGAGCACCACCGTGTGTGACCCAAAAGAAAAAAATAAATAAATAAATAGATAGATAATAATAAATAAAAACTCTTGGGGCCAAAGTGGTAGCGTAGGGTATAAGGTGTCTGCCTTGCGTGTGCTAGCCTAGGACAGACCATGGTTCTATCCCCCAGCATCCATATGGTCCCTGGCATCCCATATGGTCCCCCAAGAAGAAGAGATTTATGATCTCATAGCCAGGAGTAACCCCTGAGCATCACGGAGTGTGGCCCAAAAATTTTAAAAAATGTTGCTCACTATTAAGAGACCAAATGCGCCACTGAATTAAAAAAATGAATCATAAAACTGAATCCAGCATTTTTCTACCAGCAAGAAACACATTTTGATAGTCAGAACAAACACGGAGTCAAAGTCAAAGGTTGGAGGGCAATCATTCAAGCAAACAACTCCCTTAAAAAGGCTAGGGTGACCATAGCAATATCAGATGTCATGTACTTCAGGATTAAAAAAATAATAAAAGACAGAAAGGGTAATTTCTAAATAATCAAGGAATATAATCAAGGAAGAAATCACAGACCCAATAAGGGATCAGAAAAATACTTAAACAACTGCTAATAGACTTGAAGAAAGACATCAATAGCAACACAATAGTAGTGAGAGACTTCAACACCTCTCTGTCAGCTCTTTATATTTCAACCAGGCTAAAACTTATGAGGTTATATAGGCTTTGAAAGAAGAAAAGGAATAGAGTGACTTTGTAGATATAAGAACAGGAATTATATCCTCAGAAATCTGAATATACCATCTCTAATGTAGATGGTATGTTCCCCAATATGGACCACATAGTGGGTCATAAAACTAATCCCCAAAAAATCAAAATGATAAATTGTATCAACTAACTTCTCAGATCATGATGCTCTGAAAATAAACATGAATTACAAGCAGATATAGAGAAATAACTTTAATACCTGGAAAATAAAGAGCTCACTACTGAACAATCAATGTGTCAGAGATCAAATCAAAGAGAAAAACAAGATTCCTAGAAACAAATAAGAAATAAGAGGAAATCAAAATTCCTGGAAATAAATGAGAATTAAGACACTAATTATGAAAATTGTAGTAGACAGCAAAAGCAGTATTAAGAGGAAGGTTTTTTAGCTTTGCAAGCATTCATCAGGAATAAAAATGGCATACATAAAAAAAATTAAAGTGTAATTAAGAAACTTAAGAAATTAGAATATGATAAGAAAATGAGATGATAATGGAAAGGCAGAAGGAAATAATAAAATTAATGAACTGGATATCCCCCCAAAATTCCAAAAGATCAATGAAAATAAAAGTTGATTATTTTAAAAAAGTAAACAAGATTGATAAAACATTAGCAAAACTCAAAAGAAACTTAAACAAAATTTAATGAAATTTTAATGGGGTATGTCACTACAGATACTAAAGAAATTCAAAGAGTTATCGGGTAATGCCATGAAGAAATGGATACAATCTTGAACTCCTATAATCTCCCAAGGTTAACCAAAATAATCTGGAATATCTCCACAGACCTATCATTGGAAATTGAAATAATAATGAAAAGGCTTCTCCAAAACAAAATTTTGCCCAGGCCCAGATGGACTCACTAGTGAATTCATTAAAACTTTTATAAAGGATCTAATACTACTAACCTTTTCTGGCTCTTCCAGGAAATTAAGAAACAGAAAAAAAAATAAAATTACAAATTCTATTCTAAAGTTCTAAAATTCTAAAATTACAAATTTCTAGAATTCTAAATTGTATTCTAAAACTCTAAATTCTTTTTTTTTTTTTTTTTTTTTTTGGTTTTTGGGCCACACCCGGTGACGCTCAGGGGTTACTCCTGGCTATTCGCTCAGAAGTCGCTCCTGGCAGGCACAGGGGACCATATGGGGAACCGGGGGATCGAACCGCGGTCCGTCCTAGGTTAGCGAAGGTACCTTACCTCCAGCGCCACCGCCCGGCCCCCAAAACTCTAAATTCTTAAATTTTGAATTCTTCATTTCTAAAATTCTAAATTCCATTTAAAATTCTAAAAAATAAAAAGAAACAGAAACCCTCTCAAATAGTTTCTATGAGCTAACATAATCTTAATACCCAAAGCTCATAGAGACACCACAAAAAAGAGAATTACAAGGAGCTACCCTTGATAAATATAGATGCAAAGATCCTCAAAGAAGTTCTACCAAATAAAATCCAACAATTTATCAAAAAGGTTATATACCATTACCAAGAAGTATTCATCCCAGATATGAAAGGATGATTTAATATATATAAGTCAATCAATATAATACACCATATCAATAAAAGAAAGAACAAAAATAATATGATCATATCATAAGATGCAGGAAAGTATTTGACAAAGTTAAGTCCACTATAAAAATTCTCAATAAGATGGGGAATGAAGGAAATTTCCTCAAAGTAGTCAAAGCCATTTACCACAGCCATAGTAAACATTATACTCAATAAGGAAACATAAAAAGCATTTCCTCTAAGATATGACACAAGACAAGGTTACCTCCTCTTGCCACTTCTATTCTATATAGTACTGGAAGTACTTTCCATACAATTAGGCAAGAAAAATATATACAGGGCATCCAGATAAGAATGGAAGAAGACAAGCTTTCACTGTTTTCAGATGACATGATATTATATTTAGAAAACCCTAAACATTACCAGAAAGCTTTTAGAAATAATAAGTGGTAGGCTACACAATTAATACACAAAAATTCATGGCTTTTCTAAAAACATGTAATAAAGGAGAAGAAAGAGATATTAAAATAATTCCATTCATAATTGTGCCTTAAAATAATGGATTTTCTGCTCATGAATATTCTGCCTCAAAAAATCTAGGGTTTTTTTTTTTTTTGGTTCATTTTCTCCCTGCTCATAGCTTGCGGGGATTAAAATCATTAAAATGGCAATACTTCCCAAAGCATTGTACAGATTAAGTGAAATCCCTATAAGAATATCCAAGACATTTCTCAAAGAAATAGATCAAAGACTCTAGAAATTCACTTGGGACAATAAATATTCATGAATACTTAAAGCAATCCTTGGGGGTGAGGGGATGGGGGGCATCACTTTCCCCAGATTTAAACTGTACTATAAAGCAGTAGTCACTATAACAGCATGGTATTGGAATAAAACGACCCTCAGATCATTGGAATAGACTTGAGTATTCTGAGACTGACACTCTGGTATACAATCAATTAATACTTGGTAAAGGGGCAATAAATACAAACTGGAGCAAGAATGCTTCTTCATCATAGTGTTGGGAAATCTGGTCAACTACATACAGAAAAAAAAAGTGAACTCAAATCTCACCTTAACAACATGTACAAAGGTCAAATCAAAATGAATTAAAGACCTTGATGCAGACCTGAAACCAGAAAAGGGACATACAGGAAAACATAGGCAAAACACTCCTTGACACTGAAGCTAAAGTCATCTTCAAAGATAAAACACCACTGTCCCTAGCAAGTGGAAGCAAAGCAAAGATAAACAAATGAAACTACATTAAACTGAGAAACTTCTAAACTTCAAGGGAAAAAGTAACTGCCATTGTATTAAAAACTACACACAGAATGGGAGAAACTATTCACCCAATACCCTCAGATAAGGGGTTAATGTCTAAGATACACAAGACACATAACTTATTATGGAGAAAAATAAATCTAACTCTAGCCGAACATGAAGAGAAGAAATGAAAAGATATTTCTTCAAAGAAGAAAAACAAATGGCAAAAAGGCACATGAAAAAAATCTCCATATTGCTAATCATCAGGGAGATGCAAATCAAAACAACAGTCAGGTATCCTCTCATACCACAGAGTATGACACATACCACAAAGAACAAGAACAACCAGTGCTGGCTTGGATTCGGGGAGAAAGGGACTCTCATTCACTGCTGGTGAGAATGTCAATGATCTAGCCTTTTTAGAAAACAATATGAATATTCCTCAAAAAAAAAATAGAAACTGAGCTTCTAATGATCCAGCAATACCACTACCAATACCTAGGAACACAAAAATGGCATGTACAAAAGCCCTCTACACTCCTAAGTCCTAATTGTAGCACTATTTACAATAACCAAAATCTGAAAACAACCCATGTGCCTGAAAACAGATGAGTAGATAAAAAAAGGGGGGGCGGAGATAGCATGGAGGTAAGGCATTTACCTTTCATGCAAAAGGTCATCAGTTCGAATCCGGGTGCCCCATATGGTCCCCCGTGCCTGCCAGGAACAATTTCTGAGCATGGAGCCAGGAGTAAACCCTGAGCACTGCCGGGTGTGACCCAAAAACAAACAAACAAACAAAAAAAAAACTGTGGAACATCTACATAATGGAATACTGCGCAGCTGTTAGGAGAAATGAAATCATCAAATTTGCTTATACATGGATATAGAGAGTATTATGTTGAGTGAAATGAGTGAGAGGAAGAGTGACAGACATAAAATGAGAGAGGGAAAGTGACAGAATAATCTCACTCATATGTAAATATAAAAATAAAAGACAGTATGTTAAAAATATCCAAAGACAATAGAGATGAAGGCCAGAGGACTAGTCCATGGTAGGATGCTTGCTACAAAGAGCAGAGTACTGTTAGGGCAGAGAAGGGGCCACTATGACAATGATGGTTATAACTGATCACTCTGGACATGTACTGGTGCTGAAAGTGAATAAAGTGATATGCATGATACCATTTCATTAACAATAGTGTAAACTACAGCGTGAAAATGGGGGAAAGAAAGAGAGAGAAAAAAATATCTGTCTCAGAGGCAGGCAGAGGAAAGTATGGGAGAGAAACTGGGGACTCTGGTGGCACAAAATGTACACTGGTGAAGAGTGATATCATTGTATGACTGAAACTCAATCATAAACAATTTTGTAACCACGGTACTTAAAAAATAAAAAGAAAAGAAATGACTGGTATAATTTAAAAGAACAAAACACTGTAACATGGGTTGTAGATTATTCCTTACTGGAATGTCCAAGTATACATATTTATACTGTATAGCAGTGATGGGGTTGGAATGATAGTACAGTAGGCAGGACACTTGTCTTGCATGTGGTGACTCAGGTTCAATCTGGGCTTCCCATTATGGTCCCCCAAGCACTGCCAGGAATCATCCCTGAGTATAGAGCCAGGATTAATGCCTGAGCATTGCCAGGTATGTGTTGCATATGTAAACATTTCTAATCTTATCATGATTTGGAATTTTTATGTATAAACATTTCTGGACCCACCCTGATCCTACCCTGATCAGTGATTGGACCCTACTCTAGGGTGTGACCTGGCTTTCTGTCCCTACCCTAGGGTGGTACCTGACTCTAATGGATAAAAGAGAAGTCTGTGGAAGGCTGGGGGGCTTTTTGGGTTGGAACTGACGCTGGGTCATTGGACCTCAGTTATTTCCACCGAATAAAGCTGATATTTCCACAAGTCTGACTCTCCGTGAGCTGTTCACTCGCCGATTCACCTCAGAACCGCTGGTTATTGGGTGGTAGACGCGTTCTCCAAGCTGGAGGGGAGAGACCTCGTCCTCCCTACCTCCGTTAGCGAACCTCTCTTGGGGACGGATTACTTCAGGTATGATCCCAAAAAGAACAAAATAATAAAATAAATAATGTGGTAGTAAATGTAACATTTTTCAAGATAACTTTTAACTCCAGGTTCTTAAGTATGACAGGAACTGTCTATGGATGCAAGAACTCTGGAAGGATGGGAACAAAGAGCATAGGTCCCCAAATGTATTGACTACATCCCCTTTCAAAAATAAAATCACTCAACACCACTCTCCCACTACAGCAAGTCTTCTTCTGCTTTCCACCACTCCAAAATTGTGCTAGCGCCTCCAAGGAGTGAACAGTCAGTCACCCCTAAGGGAAACACTGCAACTGCCAGCCTGATGTGAACTATTTATTGAGTCAAGCTATGGTCCTGCATGGGTCTCAACTCCTGAGGGAACAGAATCCCTAAGAAGATTCTCTCTATTCTTTCTTTTTCTTTTTTTTTTTTGTTTTTGTTTTTGTTTTTGGGTCACACCTGGCAGTACTCAGGGGTTACTCCTGGCTCCATGCTCAGAAATTGCTCCTGGCAGGCACGGGGGACCATATGGGGCACCGGGATTCGAACCGATGACCTTTTGCATGAAAGGCAAACACCTTACCTCCATGCTATCTCCCGGGCCCCTCTTTCTTTTTCTTTCCCATCTTTGTTTTTATTAAGATGACTTGGTTTGCAATATTTCCATTTACTGAATTATATTTGCAATGATACTTTTCCACTGAAGATTTGGGAAGGAAAAATGCAAATACCATAATAATTGAAAAGCTTTCTTCATGTGATTCCTTAAAGTTTTTACCATACAGTAGAAAAAGAATAAAATATTTCTGTAGGAAAATTAAATGCTAGCTATCCAAAGAGTCTATTAATATCAAAATTCTAATACCTCTAAAACATAACATTATCACAGTAGTTTGGATAAGAGCCATATTGTGATTCAAGAATAGTATTTTCTATCATAGAAACAGTAATTCTAACCTTGTATAAGACATCCACAGCTTCTAGATGTACTTAACCTCTTCTGTCCTTCCAAGTTAGCCTGAATATAATATCTCAGGCACTTGCCCTGTGAGTAAAAACAAACTTAAACACTACAATTAACTCACCTGAATGTGCATGGCGCCCTCTATCGCTTCTTGAATATCCAAACAACCGCTGATGAGTGACAGCTGCTCATCAGCACTCAAAGAACCTTTCAGAGAGTTGGACTGTTCCAGCAATTTCATCTCTTTTCTAGAAAATAAAAATTATGGTTGTTAGCATTAAAAATCAATTTTATCCAACAGTTAATACCACTATAATCATTAGAGAAATATAAACCAAGCCACGATGGGATCTATCCTATCCATATGCGCTAATATGAAAGTTTCATACAAGAAGCATCTTTAACGATGAGATAACACTTCACACCACAGAGATTGACACACATCACAAAGAATGAGAATAATCAGTACTGGCGGGGATGTGGAGAGAAAGGAACTCTTATCCACTGCTGGTGGGAATGCCGTCTAGTCCAACTTCTATGGAAAGTGATATGGAGATTCCTCCAAAATCTGGAAATTGAGCTCCCATTCGACCCAGCTATTCCACTCCTGGGGATATACCCTAAGAACACAAGAATATAATACAAAAAACCTTTCCTCGCACCTATATTTATCACTGCACTATTCACAATAGCCAGGCTCTGGAAACAACCAACATGCCCTTCAACAAACGAATGGCTAAAGAAACTGGTACATATACACAATGGATTATTATGCAGCCATCAGGAGAGATGAAGTCATGAAATTTTCCTATGCATGGATGTACATGGAATCTATCATGCTGAGTGAAATAAGTCAGAGGGAAAGAGAGAGACGTAGAATAGTCTCACTCATCTATGGGTTTTAAGAAAAATAAAAGTCATTTTTGCAACAATCCTCAGAGACAATGAGAGGAGGGCTGGAACTTCCAGCTCACTTCATGAAGCTCACAACAAAGAGTGGCGAGTACGATTATAGAAATAACTACACAGAGAACTACCATAATCATGTGAATGAATGAAGGAACTGGAAAACCTGTCTGGAGTACAGGTGGGGGTGGGGTGGGATGGAGGGAGATTTGGGACTTTGGTGGTGGGAATGTTGCACTGGTGAAGAGGGTGTTCTTTACATGACTGAAACCTAATCACAATCATATATGTAATCAAGATGTTTAAATATATAAAAAAACTCAAAAAAAAAAGAAGTATCTTTAAGATGTACAAGCAGATTTTCCTAAAGCAATTTCCATGCCCAAAGCAGTGGTGGAATATAGTGAAAAAAATAAAACAAAATGTATTTTACGGAACCAGAATTATATTCAGATTTGAAAGTGATATACAACTTCATGGATTTGCAATAGCTCAGACTGATCTTGCTGCTTTCAGTATTCTGTCTCTATCTGTGGGATTCATCATTGTGACTAAGATGTGTCTTAGGGTGCTTTTCCTGGGGTCTCTTAGTTTTCAGGCATGCAGGATTTGGTCACATGTATTCTTTAGCTCTGGTAGTTTCTCTTTAATGATGCTCTTGATCGTTAATTCTTCCTGAAGATTTTCTTCTTGGGTCTCTGGGATTCCAATCATTCTTAAGTTGTTTTTGTTGAGCTTATCAAAGACTTCTATTTTCATCAGTTCACGTTCTTTGACTAATTTTTCCATTGTCTGATCATTTGCTTAAAGGCTTTTTTTCCAATCTCTTCTGCTGTATGGAGTTGTTATGCATCGTATCTTCCAGCTCACTAATTCTATCCACAGCTGCTGTTACCCTGATGGAGAGCTTATCCTTTGAGTCTCTCAATTTGTTGATCGACTCACCTCCAAGAAAGGGGAGACCTCTGGTGCTGGAGCCACAGCAGATCAAGTTTCAGGCATAAGCAGGCAGAGGAGACAGACAGAACAGTTGAAAGAGTTCTGCTGAACTTCAGGGATCCAGCATAGTTCTTTTTTTTTTAATTATTTTATAATTTTTAATTTGACCAAAGTGGCTTACATATCTTTCACAGTAATATTTTAGGTACATGTTAACATTGAATCAGGGACAGTCCCATCACCAAAGTTGTCCTCCCTCCACCCCTGTTCCCATCTTGCATATCCCCCACCCTCACTCCTTGGGTTATTAGTATAAGTGGTCCCCTCTGTGTCTAGCTTACTACTTAGTGATCATACAACTGTTTGATCTTGGTACTCTCCATTATTCCCCCCTCTATTTGAGAGGCGGAACTAGATAGCTCAAGTTATGTGGTTTTGTTTGAAGAAAGAAAAGCAATAAAATGGGGGGTAAAAATCAAATAAGCCGAAAATGGGTGGAGTCCTTCTAGATGCTCTTGACCTCATTTGAGAGAAGGGAAAAAGGAAGTGAAACTCCACAGCAATACAAAAGGAAATAACAAATAAAAAATCTAGTGAGCACTACAGCAATACAGATAAGCACCACATAATAACCACAGTCCTGAAATAAAAACATAACAGAGTGCAAAAAGGGAAAAAAATGGAGACAACAACTTCAATATCCAGTAAAAACAAAAATATCAAAAAATAAATAAATAAAAAAGATTATTTTGTGCTGGTTTTTTTTTTTTTTTCCTGCATAGGTACAGTAGGTGGGCCAGATTGGCCAGGCTGAAGATGTGGTTCTGGTGCATGTACAGCTCGCTCAGCTCCCCACAGTGGTTCATGGGCTCCATCGTGGACACACTGTTGACGTTGAGCATGATCACTTCCAGGCTTGGTATCTCCCATCAGATAGAGATGTCTGTCAAGCGGCTGCCCCAGCAGTTGAGCTTGCACACACTTGACCCCTGACAGCACCATCTTCCTTGTCAGCTTCATGGCCCTATGGCCCCTACCGCAGCGACCCCAAGGCCCAGCAGGGACAGATCAGGCCCGGGCCTGGCAAAGTCATTTTGATAAGCATTTCTTTGATAATAAGTGATAATGAGAACTTTTTTTTTATGCCTACTGGCCATAACTTCTCAGCATTCCCCACATTCAAAACAACTCACTATGAGGCACTGACTATCCAACTCCTACAATATATGACCAGGCATTTAAAAAATTCTGCACAGAACAGAGACCTTAAAGTGAATTACTAAAGAGCAGTTTATAAGGTTACTAAAACTGTAAAACAAAGCCAATATTTTAGCCAAGGCTTCAAAAAGTTTCTATTAATTTGAGAGTACTGAATGGTGTTTAACAACAATTTAAACAAATTAAATTAGCAACAAATTTGAAAGACTGATAAATGTGATCTCTGTTTAATCAAAAAAGAACTAATTTTGGGCTGGCAAGGTGGCGCTAGAGGTAAGGTGCTAGCCAAGGAAGGACCAGGGTTCAATCCCCCAGTGTCCCATATGGTCCCAAGCCAGGGGCAATTTCTGAGCGTTTAGCCAGGAGAAACCCATGAGCATCAAATGGGTGTGGCCCAAAAAAAACCGGGGGGAAAAAAAAGAACTAATTTAAATTTAAATGCCAGAGAAAATTCTATGGGGGGGGGGAGACATACTTTACTAGGTAAAGAAGAAAAGAGATTACTAGGGAGGGAGGAAGGGAGGGAGGGAAAGTAGATGACCATGCATCAAAGACATGCAGCAAATCTTCCAGAAAATCCTCTATATTTGAACTATCAGTGAGGACTGCACCACCTGAGTCAATGATATTTTTTGTTGCATTTGTGTTTTGGTTCAAATTTCAAAAATGTATCCTACCTCACAAGTCTGTACATATACTAAAAGTCATTTAATGAATCAATTGTGTGACATACAAATTAACATCTTAATAAAACTATTATATTCATTTCTTGTTGCTTCTGTAAAAACTGCCATAATGTGATTTTTTAAAA
Organism: Crocidura indochinensis; assembly: GCA_004027635.1. NCBI lineage: Eukaryota > Metazoa > Chordata > Mammalia > Eulipotyphla > Soricidae > Crocidura > Crocidura indochinensis. Next base: position 2,994 of record PVKC010015235.1, on the reverse strand, counting down.
CTGTATCTGTATATTCAGGTCACTCCTGGCAGTGCTCAGGAACTACAACTGGAGCTGTACTCAAGGATCACATGCAATGTTGGAGATTAAACTACATTGGCAATATGCAAGGCAAGCACCTTAACTCCTGCACTATTTTTCCAGCCCTCAAACTTAGTGATTTCAGCAATACAAATTTCTTTCTTTTCTGCTTTTATTTTTGGGCCACACCCGGTGGCAGCAGTGCTCAGGGGTTATTACTTGCTCTGTGCTCAGAAATAGCTCCTGGCAGGCTCCGAGGACCATATGCAAGGCAAATGCCCTACTACAGTGCTATCACTTCATGCCCCCCCATTTTTGGGGTAAATTTTTTTCTTGTAACATACTTACCTGGTTTTTACATCATGGCAAATGAGCTTATACGTGTTTCTTCTATTTTGGGAAAGCAATTAATAATAATATTCATTACTATTTAAATTCTTAGTAGAAATTATCAAAAAAGCCATCTAGACCAAAACTTTTGTTTAATGAGAGGCTTTTGATTACTAACAATCTCCTCACCAGTAAATGGTTTGTTCAGATCTTGTTACTTCATCATTCAGTCCTGGAAAGATTAAATATTTCTAGAATTCATTTATTTATTCTAGTTTATTGAATATGACATAAAATTGTACATGGTAATCCCTGAGCTCAAAGCTATGAGTAATCTCATCCCCTTCTCTCTGAGCACTACCCATTGTAAACTACAGCCAACCACACCCCAAAAAAAGAAGTGTTATAGTACTGAAACTAATCTCTGTCTTATGAGCTAATTTCCTACTCTTCACACTAAATCACAAAAGCACTCTCATTCAAATAAGTAAATAAATTCTGTATTAGGGCCAGGAAGTGACAGAGTGCTTGCCATGCACATGTGAAGCCCTGGGTTCAAACCACAGCACCACAAAAAAAGGGAGGGAATGAGGCAGGGAAATCCTGCTTGTTAGGATTTGCTTTCTGAATTATTGGCACTATTTATGGTCTTAAAAATCGAAGTATCAAATATTCAGAGTATCTGGAATACTAAAATAGAACAGTTTGCATTTGCTCCAACCTGAAATTATATCACTGGGCTTATTCCTGGCAGAGCCCTGCAACCAGCAAATCTACTGTCTAATTAGTGGAAGAACAGACAAATGGTCAGTGGTGAGTGACATGACTAGAATGACAAACTTAATCAGAGAAAATACACTCAAAGTCAAAGGTTAAAAGACAATCCTTGAAACAACTCCCTTAAAAAGACTGAGGTGGCCATACTAATATCATATGACATAAACTCAGGCTTAAAAAAGACTTAAAAAAAAAAAAAAGAGGGGCCGGAGAGATGGCATGGAGGTAGTGTGTTTGCCTTGCATGCAGAAGGATGGTGGTTCAAACCCTAGCATCCCATATGGTCCCCCAAGCCTGCCAGGAGTCATTTCTGAGCCTAGAGCCAGGAGTAAACCCTGAACACTACTGGGTATGACGCCCCCCCACAAAAAAAAAAAAAAAAAGGTTAAAAGAGGTAGAGAGGGTAACTTCTTAAGAAACAAAGCATATATACATCAGGAAGAAATCACACTCCTAAACATACATGATGCACCCAATAAGGGGCCAGCAAAATACTAGAAAAATAAGATTTAAAAAGGGCTTGTTAGGAAACAACCACCCCTAAAACAGTCCGGAGCTACCAGAGCTTTTGTCTAATGATTAGGGGCTCCAGTGTTTCCAAAACAATGCCCCCTTTTTGCAACTGCTGAGATAGTTTCCTGTATCCTGTATCCCTTACACCCTCATAGACTCACTTCCCAGTAATCCCAGTCAAGAGATGTAATCTAAATACCACTATCCTTTATAACTTGGAAAAGCCTTGTCCTATTTTGGTCAGAGATTATGGAGGTCTATTGGCTGAAGTACATGACAACACATCTAAGCTCCTTAGTTTTGAACTACACAACTGATAAATTAGACTTGCAGCAATAGCAACAAAGGTATAAGTTAATCTCATGGCTATAAATAGAAACAAAATGAAAAGATTCATAATTTTGAAGGGCCAGTTTATGGCTATAAAACCAAACCACTTCAATGAAATGAAAAGTAGTTGTTGGGCCAGAGTGACAGCACAGTGGGTAGGTCACTTACTTGGTTGTGATCTAGGTTCCATCCCTGGTTCCCCTATTGTCCTGTGAGCTCACCAATGTGATCCCTAAGCGCAGAGACAGAAGTAAACCTTGAGCACTGGCAAGTGTAGCCCAAAAAATAAATAAATAAATAAATGTATTTTCAGGGACTAGAGCAATAGTATAGTGGTAGGGCTTGCACACAACTGACCTAGGTTTGATTCCTGGCAGCCCATAAGGTCTGTGAGCATTGCTAGAAGAAATTCCCAAGTAAAGAGCCAGGAGTAACCTATAAACATCATTAGGTATGGCCCAAACCAAAAAAAAGTATTTCTGTCACAGCGAACCTGTAAGAAATCTGTAGCTCTATTTCTTTGATAAAATAATTTCCTTTTACAACTCATTTTACAAAATGAAAAAATATAGACTGGTAACCAACCATCTCTACATTTCTGAAATTAAGAATTAACTACTAACATATTTGTTTCTTGTCATTTTTATAAACAATCAAAACTTAGTCCCGTAGTACAGTTGGGTGTCTCTGCATATGTTTCTTTCTGTTTTGTTTTTGGGCCACATCCAGTGACGCTCGGGGGTTACTCCTGGCTATGCGCTCAGAAGTCGCTCCTGGCAGGCACGGGGGACCATATGGGAACCGGGGGATCGAACCGTGGTCCGTCCAAGGCTAGCGCAGTAAGGCAGGCACCTTACCTGCAGCGCCACCGCCCGGCCCCCTCTGCATATGTTTCAATCATATAAAGGTAGAGGATTCTAGGCATGAGCCAAACAAACGTTCTGTTACACCCAACCATATACTCAGCATTTTTCATTCCAAAGCATAAAAGCATACTGATCAAACCTGTCATCCTTTTTTTTT
>PVKC010015234.1:0-21569 GCA_004027635.1 Crocidura indochinensis | reverse complement strand
ATGTCCATGAAAGCACAATTTCTGTCCTGCCGTTATTTACAACAGCAATGATTTTTGTCTTTTGTCTTCTAGCTTTTGGGGGTTATCAATTGAGCTGATGTTAGAAAGCAACTTTTGGTTGTGTTGATTTTCTATTGAATTCCTATTTTCAATTCTCTGGATCTCTGCTCAAATTCTTTTTTATTTTTATGCTAGTGTCTATTTAGACACATGTTTTTATATAGTGCATGTCTAATCAAAGCAACAAATATTCTAAGCACCACCCTCCCTGAGTCAACAAATTTTGCTGATTTATTTTCATTTTATTTTATTACAAAACATTTTTTTCCTGGTATTTCTCTTTTGAGATATGAGTTATTTTGAAACGTGTTATTTAATGGATATAAACAATTCAGTGGAGAACTGATAAGCTTCTTTTTTTTTTTTCTTGAATTTTGGGTCACACCTGGCAGTGCTCAGGGGTTCCTCCTGGCTCTGCGCTCAGAAATCGCTCCTGTCAGGCTCTGGGGATCATATGGAATGCCGGGATTGGAACCCCCATCCTTCTGCATGCTACCTCCATGCTATCTCCCAGGCCCCTGGTAATCTTCCTTTATTTTTTATTGATACCAATGTGAATTACAAGTCTTTCACAGTTATATTTCAGTAAAACAGTGACAGTATATTAGGGCCATTCCCACCACTAGTATTGACCTCCCTCCACCATAGTTCCCAGCATACATTCCATACTCCACTCTTAGCCCCCTGACTGGTAGTGTAGCAGGTTCATTTTGTGTATGGCTTGTTGTAGTTTGGGTCTCTTGATTCTATTGTCTTTAACTTTTAACTTGTCTGTTTAACTTGGGTGTTTAAATTGAATCATTTTTATTTCCACTCAATGCTCCTGAGATGGTTTGGTCCCTGGGTCCTACCCACTTTTTCTTTCTTTTATCGATTTGTAGGAGGACATAGAAATATGAGGTAGAATTATGGTTCTGTAAAATTTAAAAAAAGCAGAAGCCCCTATAAATAAAATTTTTAAAAAGGGCAGGGCATATGTGACCTTTTTTGCATAAGCACAGTAAACATTAGAAATTAGAAAGAAAATTCTCTTAGCCTAAGAGACACAGTGTTTGATATTACATATTTATAATATTAATATTCTTCATATACATTACATCATTATCATCACCAAAGTATTGAGTATCTACCCTCACCTCCATTCCCTCTATCACTCTAGTCTGCAGCTTTTTTTACTCATCTGCATGCTTTCTCATTCCTACCATTTTGTGATCTTAGTTCTATAATTCAAGTTATTATTATCTTTGGCTATTGTCATTTCCAATGTTTATAAATCACATAAAAGATAAATATACTTCAAGGGTGGAGAAACCCTGTACCTCTTAGGTAAAGGAAATTCCTTCTCCAATGACCCCAATATTTACTGTGCATCTGCAGGAGTGGAAAAAAAACACAAATCATTTTTTTCATTAATATTATTTACTAATATATTTTTATTGTTGATTTCATGGTGATAGTTTGGCAATTGAAGTGGATATCTCCATTTATTTTTATTTATTTTTTCTTTTCTTTTCTTTTTTTTCCTTCTTTTTTGAATGCTCACGGGATACTTTGACAGTGCTTTAGGTACTGTTGTGGTGCTTCACCCTCTCTTTTTCCCTACATCTCTCAAACCAAGGATGAAACCCTCTAGAAGGTCTCTGTCCATTTCCGGAGTATTTGACTTTTTTCTTTTTTCTTTTTTTCTTTCTCTTCTCCAGGTTATTACTTTTCTTCAAACAAAACCACATAACTTGAACTAACTAGTCCCGTATCCCAATTGGGGGTGGGGTATAAGGGAAGTACCAAGACTAAGCAGGTGTAGGACCACCAAGTAGTTAGCTAGGCACAGAGGGGACCACTTATCCTGGCAGCCCCGGGAGGGGGGGAGGGAGGGAAGAGGACATGTGAGGTAGGATGGGAACGGAGGCGGAGGGAGGACAATTTGGTGAAGGGAAATCCCCTGATTTTATGTTAACATGTACCTAAAATATTATTGTCAACAATATGTAAGTCACTATGATTAAAATAAAAACATTAAAAAAAGATAAAGAATCTTGTATTTGTCCTTTTTCCCCTTGATTTATTTCATTTATCATAATCCCTTGTAATTCTACTACCCATATTGTAGAAATAGCGTATCTACAATTTCTTTTTCTACTTATTTATCATTTGGGCAAGTAGGGTTTTTTTTATATTCCTATTGTAAATAAAATTGAATTGCTGTTTACACAGAAATGCATATATATCTATAACTTTTCATATTACTAAGTCTTCCTGGAATATATGTCAAGAAATAGAAAGGCTTATCAAAATAGAAACCTTTGTTCTCTAGCAATTTCTGAGATGAGAATAAACCTCAAGCTATAGACAGAATGTTTTAATATTGCATTTAACAATGGATATTTATATGTAAATAACTCTCAAAACTCAAAAGTATAAAGACAAACAATTGGGAAAAATCTGAACAGATATTACACCAGTGAGGATATGCATATTATTGCGAATCATCACGCACAATTACATTCAACACTAATTAGCCACTAGATAAATGAAAGTGCCCCTACACACCTAATGGAATGGCTTAATTTTAAAACACAGATGAAACCAAGGGATATCAAGGAAGTGAAACATTTATGCAACTCTCACACATCTCGAATGCAAATGGAAAACGGCACACCAACTCTGGAGAAAAATTTGACAAGCTCTTCAAAGTTAACTGCACTTACTATACCAGGCATCAATATCTACTCAATATATTTAACTGACAGTTAATGTATGCACACAAAGATCATAGCTACATATTTATAAATTATCTAAGCTGGGCAAAATAAATTTCAATGAATCAAGAAGCAAATCATGTACATCCACATTATAGAAATATTAGTAAATAATAAAAAGGAATGAATTATGGATACATGAAGAAATTTAATTGTATCTCAAATATGTGACACTGAGAGAAAGAGGATGCATAATTTGTAATTGCATTCATGGGATATCTCAAAAAGCAAACTAAAAATGTTAAGTGTCAAAAATTAAGAGGATAATTTGATGGTGATTCGATTCCCAGCATCCCCTACAGTCTCCCAAGCTGACCAGGAGCAATTCCTGATCACAGAGCTAGGAGCAACCCCTCAGCATCGATGGGTGTGACCTAAAAACAGAAAAATAAAATAACAATTAAGGGGAGGAAGAAGAGCAGAAGGTCATTGATTCAAATCCCGGTGTCCCATATGGTCCTCCGAACCTGCCAGGAGCGATTTCTGAGCATGGAGCCAGGAGTAACCCCTGAGCACTGGCGGCTGTGACCCAAAATCAAAAAACAAACAAACCAAAAAAAAAGAAAAAAAAGAAAAGTCATTTTTGCAACAATACTCAGAGACAATGAGAGGAGGGCTGGAACTTCCGGGTCACTTCATGCAGCTCACCACAAAGAGCGGAGAGTGCAGTTATAGAAATAACTACAGAGAACTACCATAATCATGTGAATGAATGAGGGAACTGGAAAACCTATCTGAAGTACAGGTGGGGGTGGGGTGGGATGGAGGGAGATTTGGAACTTTGGTGGTGGGAATGTTGCACTGGTGAAGGGGGTGTTCTTTACATGACTGAAACCTAATCGCAATCATATATGTAATCAAGATGTTTAAAATATATATATATATATATATATATATATATATATACTGACACAAATTTCACATGTAATTTTAGTTTGTGCATTTCCTAACCAAAAATGAACTACTAAAGATTTCTTAAATATTTTTTGTTTAAAGTTGAGCTTCTGAGAACCTGTTTAGATTGATATAAATTAAGTAAAAATTGATTAGAGCATACATAAATGAGAAAATGATGAACTACTTTTGTTTTGGTTTTCTTAAATACTGCTTAGCATACAAATCATATACATTATAACCTGGTATTTCTAGTTCAAATGTCTTGTTCATATCAAAAGCTTTGTATAATTCCTATAGTTGATTATTCTTATAATTATACATTTTATAATCATTTCTGATTCTCCAAATAAATAGCAAGATGATTGTATTTTAAAAGAATCATTTGCCTAAATCCCATTCAGATTTATGTTAAAATTTATACTTAGCAATTGCTCAAGTGTAAAACTATAATATCTTCCAAGATTCATGGTTAGTTAATAACAAAAGAGAATTGGATTTCCTGAATCATTCAAAGTTCAATTACTTTTTCCTCAAATCATTAAAATAAAACTTGGATATTGGTAGACAAAGTGACTAGTAATATAATCTCATGTCTTTCTTATTACTCAAATTCCTCATTTGTAAAGTGTTAGTGGCAAGAAGTCTCTTAACCTAAATCTTTGATGTGATTTGATAAAGTGTCTTCGATTAAAATAATATTTTCAGCCAAGTAAATGATCTATTATAAGAAGGGAAGATCAGAAACCAGTGCCAAGTAAAACATGCACTTTTCTATTATTTTGTACCTAATGATAAATATTAGCATACACCAACGCAGTGCATTTTCTTCTATAACAAAATCAGATAAAAGTGTAAGATACAAAAGAGAAACCATGCTGAGGAATCTCTCAGGTAGAATGGTCAATGGTCTGAAAATTCTGGAACCTTCATAGGAATGGGGTAGGCCATATTCCAGGTCTGCTGAAAGTACAAAAGTCTTAACCACATCTCAAAGCTTCTGGCATATAAACAACTCTGCTTCACAGCTAATCTCCAGAGACAGAGATATCAAGCCAAAGAATTGTACCAGTTCTACAATTCCTGGAGCATGGCCACATACACAGCTGCATGACACCTCCAAATTTTACAATGCTGACAGCCCAGTAGGAGCACAGCAAATTAGTTGAGAAAATAACCTAGCAGCCAACTAAGCTCAATAAACAAAAACAAATACACAGAAGGCTCAACAAGCAACAAACAGCTCAGAAGTCTCCAGACAATGACTTTAATAACCTCATGTTGAGATATAACAATTTTCACAAATTTTCTTTTACTGAACACGTAATTCCATTTAGCATTCTGTTATAGCAAACAATATAAAATAATTTTATGCCTTTCAAGTGGGTTGGAAACTAGAGAAAATGGTGAAAGGAAAATTACAGTGGTAGTAGGATAGGTGTTAAAACAGTGAAGATCCAAAACTGTATTATTAACAATTTTGTAAAGCATAGTACTTAAATTTAAAAAATTAAATTTGGGGTCCGGGAGATAGCATGGAGGTAAGGCGTTTACCTTTCATGCAAAAGGTTATCGGTTCCAATCCCGGTGCCCCAGATGGTCCCCCGTGCCTGCCAGGAGCAATTTCTGAGCATGGAGCCAGGAGTAACCCTTGAGCACTGCCGGGTGTGACCCAAAAAAACAAAACAAAACAAAAAATTAAATTTGATTTTAAAAAAACCATAAAATTCTCATTCCTGGCACAAAAATTTAAGTTCCAAAAATTAATCATCAATATTTCATTGCAACATAGAACCTATTATTCTTTTCACGTCCTGGGAATTGTGCATACTGAATATGACTCCAAGTTTAAAGCAATCAATAGTTTTGTATTAAAATTCATTTAGAACTAATGGATGGAGAAAAAAATAAAGGGTAAATATATCCAATCCAGGTTCAATCCCAGGTACCACATATGAACCTCTGGGCACAGCCAGGAGGAAAAAAGAAACCAAGAAACAAATAATATTTGAAATAATGTACAAGGGGAACTAATTATTTCTTAACCCTTTATTAGCAACTAGTCCTAAATTTCATATACTTGAACTGTTATCAAGATTATAAATGCAAATATTACTCATATAAATTAAAATTGCTTAATAACTCCATGTATAGACATTGACAACTAAAGGAAAAAAATAATTGATATGAGGGTAGTGATGACAAACACTGCTAACTTCCAATTTTAATAAAGATTATTCACTTCCTCTTCATCTCTTCAGTTAAGTTGAAGGTCTCCCAAGTTTCCTAGAGTATCATGAGCATAAGCCATGACAACTTACATTTGTTCTGATTCACATCAGATACTATCTAGCCTTTCTTGACTAGTCTTACTATGCTAAAGTTCTTTAGTAAAATAAAAATACAAACACAGATGCTTTGTAATATTCTGGCAAAAATACTCACAAAGTATTGACACATTTAGTATCATAAAAAGAAGAGATAATACCCATTTTCACTAATTCATTCTTGGCATAAGGGAATTCAATACTACCTGACGGCTTAGTAATGGGTAAAACAAAGTCTTATTTGTCACTGAAGTGAATTAGGACAGTGAGGTCATGTCATAAAGAACCCAAGAATAAATTATTTGATTCATATTTCTTTAAAATTAGAAACAGTATTCTAGAAAGCACACATATAGATCTCAATATTGTGCATGTCTATGTATTCACTGAATAAGTTTTCAACCTTATATTAATCTTTCCCATGGGTTTTCTTACATTGAAGCACATATAATTTTAATCCTCTCTTTTTATCATTATTTCTACAAAAAGGAAGCTCATTTTCTCTAATCCCTTAGAGGGAAGGTAGAAATGATAAATCTTTGATACTCTTAAGAAAAGTTTCTATAATAATACAGCAATAATTTCTTATAGTATTTCTATAGCCCCATATCCACTGCAATGTCTAAATCTAGAAGTTGTATTAATATATTGTTCTTATACATTTTTAGTGACAATACTTATATTTATATTATGGTAAACAAAACAATCACTGACATGTGGCTTCAAGGTATTATAATTCAGAGAAAATCTAAAAACACATGCTTTTTTTAAAATATCATATCCTAATTATAAAAGCTAGTAAACTATACTAATGCTAACAGAATAATATATAGCTTTCACAAGTAGTACTTTGTATTTGCTTATTATTAAATTTTAAATGATAAAGACTGGATATTGTGAACTGTTTACTTAAAATTTGATTTTATTATATATTTAAATATGAGAAACAAGTTAATATTTTTTGTATATTTTTTTATTTTAAGCACCAAGTTCACCTTAGAAGTGTAGGGTCATGGACCATAGCAATAGTAGAGTTGGTAGAGCACTTGCCTCTCATACAGCTAACTCAGATTTAGAATCCCATTCTGTCATGTGAGCCCCACCATGAGTAAACCATGAGCACAGGACCAGAAGTAAGCCCTGGGCACTATGGGTATGGCCCGCCAAACAAACAATAAACAAAGTCTGATAATAAATGTGGGTACAGTAGAAATTCATTAAGAATATGTGTTGGAATGTTGTATGCATGAAATCCTGCCGTTACTAGTATTATAAATAATGGTCACTCAAATAAAATGTATGGAATTAGACACAAATGCATTTGCCTTGTTAGAACCAGACCAGCTCTATAGACTGACTTATTCTTAAATGAGATATAAACTGAGCTGTGAAAGCTTATTTCTACACTGACCCACACAGCACAAAACTAGTCATCTTGGGAGGAGAGAGCTGGCCAAGTACCATCCTGCTTAAGCTATCCTTGTTGCCTCCCGGAATTGCCATTTCCACAATGGCCCTACCTTATCAGTGATCTTCTACAATTCCCTATGGACACACCAATCTGACCACACTTCAGGTATGCTAGTTTGGGGGCAGATATCACCAGGGCTTTTTGGAATGAAAGTGGGTACCCTTCTCCCAAACCTTACTTTTTTTTTTGGAAATCTGGCAGTTATACTCACACCCACAAACACAGTTCTCATATTCAAAGTGAGCCAACTCTCTAGGATCACCCTTTTCTTGACTGAGATGTAAACTGAGTTGTGAAAGATCACTTCTTTGCTGGCCCATGAAGAAGGAAACTGGCCATCTCAGAGAGATAAGCCAAGCTTCTTCCCTGCTTCCATTGCCCATAATCACCATTTTCCAAATTGCCCAGTCTCATCACTGACCCTCTTCAATTCCCTGAAGGACACAAATCAGACCACACGTTCAGGAGGCCTGGCAGCTGAATATATGAGCATACAAGTCATAGTATCAATAATAGTGCCTTGAATTTTTGGACAGCATAATTTGTTTGATACTGTCATCTCTAAAGAACACTCCAATTTAAGAGAATGAACACTTACTAGACCATCTACCATTGTATTAATGATGTTACTGGAGTTAAAATGAAATTAAAAATCATTAATAGCTTCAGCTATTAATCCTGAAATCCTTAAGAGTATGTTGTAACCAACACATTGACTTAAAGATGCATTAAAAATACACTATATAGGTGAGTTATCATTCAAAGCATTCGAGACAAAGGCAAAAAAGTTTATGGTTATGAAATCAACACTGCATATTTCCATATTAGGCAAAGACACCCTATCTGAGATTAACATAATATTTAAAATACAACATTTGTTTAGAAAGGAGAACAAAATAAGATCAATTTTCTAAACTTGAGGTTTTAAAGATAAGAGATAATATAAACCCAGAAGTTTAAAGGTAAAGCAAAGGTATTCTACAATCAAAGAAACAAAAGGAGGCTAAGGAATCTTACTGCTACCTTAAAGGCAAATATCAATGTATAGAAGAAGTGAAGAAAATATGGCCAAAAACACCAGAATATATCTAAAGAGAGGACAATCAGTTCCTCATTTCAATAATATTTCTTAACATCATTTGAACTCATGAAAGCACAGAACATCTGAATCGGCCAGAAAAATAAACCCAGCCTTCTACTACTTATAGTAGACATACATAGAGACTAAAACACAAGTATCATAGAAAAAAACCAACAAGCACCAAAATGTTAGAAAACAATCATATAAGAAAAAAGCCTTAAGAAAGCATTGAATGGTCATACTGATATCACACAACATAACCCACATTAAAGGCAATATGAGACAGAGATGGACATCAAATAATTGTCAAGGTTTCAACATCTTGATAATTCTTAGCATTACTTAAGATAGATGTGCCAAATAAAAGAAAAGAAAATATATAAACTAGTAATGAACTTACTACAAACTAATTTAACGGTAATAGTTGCTGTAAATGTAAAACCTTATCTTAATAATATTATACATGAGCTAACTATACGATTGAATTACTAGATTATGGTTCACAAACTTTAACATTTAAAACCATCTGTCAACCAGTAGAATACTTGCAGTTGTTGGGGGAAAAAAATGAAATCATGAAATTTCTTGATACCTAGATAAACACTGAGTGAATTAGTCAGTCGGTGAGAGTGGTGGACATAGAATGATCAAAATCATTTGTGGGGTATAAAGAAACATAGTAGGAGAATATCACTCAAGCACAATAAGAAACAAAGACTAAGAGGACCGGTCTAACATAAAAATGTATCATAGTTGAGAAAGGATGTTGGTTCAAAAAAAAAAGGGTCACTGTAATAAATGGCCATGGGGAGGGATCTCTCTGGGTGTTGAAAGACCTTAAAACAATATGAATGATGTACATTCAGTAAAATATTGCAAACCAAAGTGTGTAAAAGAGAAAAAGAGAAGTGTCTATCCTAGAAGCAAACTAGGCGGAGATGGGGGGCATGGAGTGGAACTAGGAATACAAGTATAGGGAAATGGATACTGGTGAAGGATAGTTGCTCAAATATCAAATATTGAAGGACTGAAACTGAATCATGAAAAAAATTGTAACTTTATATCTCTTGGTGACTCAATAAATTAAAATAAAGCCAAAAATACCACATAAATGCTAGATATAAAATAAATAATTAAATACATAAATGAAATGTTTCTGTTTAGGGAGAATTTCCTAAAAAGGAGATAGATGCAAGTATAGTTTCTTGGAAGTCAGTAGGACAATAGGAACAAAAGGAAGTGGTAAGAGAAGTCAAGAAGATGGTGCATAAAACCAGCACCAGGGGGCACTATTGGTACTTACTCAGTGAGGTTGACCTGAAATACAGTCTAGGATGCATACTCCTGCCCAAATTCAGAGTTCAGGTATTCTTACTCCCACACCTGTTAGTCTTTGACTAATCCCAGCTACATAGTACAAAATATACATAGTACACACAACTGCCCAATTTGATGTCCCAAGACCAGATATCATCCTCTAGCACCTTTGGTACTGATCCCTGAGTAGAGTGTGAAGAGTATTTACTGCATCCGAATGTGGCCCAAGAGCACAACAAAACAAAATCAATTAATCCTATAAACTCTGTTTCTAAGAGGGTTAATTTCCAGATTTTTTTAATGACTATGTATGGGTAAATGTGGATTCCACTGCCTGATGTTACCAACCCTGAAAATCTGCAAGTGTTAGCTGTTTGAAAATAGACTATAAATAAGGGAAAGACATTCACAAAGAAACATGGAGTATATATATTATATACTAACCCAACTATAAAATGTTCATTTTAGCTCCTAGGATTTGCAGAATATTTGAATAAAGTTGTAACTCATTAAAATTCTAAGGAAAAGCTGGCTCTTATATTAGCTATATTTAGTTAAACTAAAATATAAGTCAATAAAATTATACTAATTATTTTATATTCCAATTAAATACTAATACATATTTTACATATAGTTTTTATATTAAAAACAGGGAGTAAAGCTATCACAATAATAAAATTTTCAATCTACTGGAAGTAGAAATTTACTGGTGTATGTACCTATTGACATAATCCTCACAATATATAAATCAAATAGAATTAGAGGAGAAAATAGACACATACCAGTGTTTAAAGATACCTGTATCTTTAAACTTTTATCTTTTAAAGTAACTAAAAGATTAGGTTAAAAATAAATACATAGGGGGCCGGAGAGTTAGCATGAAGGTAAGGCGTTTGCCTTGCATGCAGAAGGAAGGACAGTGGTTCAAGTCCTGGCATTTCATATGGTCCCCTGAACTTGCCAGGAATGATTTCTGAGTGTAGAGCCAGGAGTAAACCCTGAGCACCACCGGGTGTGACCCAAAAACCAAAACAAACAAAAAATGCATAGACTATGGGAACACATTCCAGTTTATTGACAGCTATATCACTCAGTAGTCGAATATGTTTCTTATGTTTGAACCCTAAATTCTACTTCTAGCATAAAGATTAATTAATGTGTGTATCGAAGAATCATAGAGTATTCAAAGAATGTAAATGGACCCCAAACTTTTTTTCAATATTTATATGGATAGTTTTTATGCAAGTTAGACAATTTCAGAGAATTTAAATCATGTAAAGTATGTTTTCTGCACAGAGGGGAATTTAATGTAGAATCTAATGACTAGAAATAACTAGAAAAATAAACAGAAAGCACATCCACACCTAATACTTAGAAATTTATATATACGCTTTAAGGAAATAGAATGATTAAAGAAAAAAATGCCACTGAATGTAAAAGATCTATTTTAGCTAAATGAGTATAGAAACATAGTAAAGAAATGTGAAATCCAGTTAAACTTAGTTATAGAAGATGATCAGCACTAATAGCATATGTTAAAGATGAACAATGCAGAGCCAGGGAGTTTGCATTGGGGTTATGGTGCATGTCTTGCATGCAGCTGATTTCATGGCAGCACTGCATGGTCTCCCAACCATCTCTGAAGTTTATTCTGAAAACGGAGCTGGCGAGGTGGCGCTAGAGGTAAGGTGTCTGCTTTGCAAGCGCTAGCCAAGGAAGGACTACGTACGGTTCGATCTCCCAGCATCCCATATGGTTCCCCCAAGCCAGGGGCAATTTCTGAGTGCTTAGCCAGGAGTAACCCCTGAGCCCTGAGCATCAAATGGGTTTGGCCTCAAAAACCAAAAAAAAAAAAAAAAAAAAAAAAAAAAAAAAAAAAAAAAAAAAAAAAAAAAAGAAAGAAAGGCAATCTTTTGGTCAGGAACCCTAGCATTGAAACTCCAGCTAATTACAATTAAAAGAAATAACACCTCAGCTTCTTATTTCTTGATATCATAAATCACAATTCTCAATTTTTAGGAAAAATAGCATTATTTTCATTTTGTGTTCTCTCAAATGGTTATTTTTGGTTTATTTCTTCATGTATGAGGTATTTACTGAGTCTTTTTCAAATGTCACATTTTCTTCTAAATAATAAGGGCTAAGAGTGAATACAGCACACCAGAGTCATGCTCATATAATGCTTGTATTTGAAGGGGAAGAGATGCTAAAAAAAAATAAAGGCAATGAAATTGAATGTTAGGAAGAAAAATAAAAGTTGGATCAAGGGATAAGGGCAGGTGTTGGAATCTTCTTTTAGATAAAGGTGTAAGAAAAGGCCACACTACAGAGATGAAAATAAAATAAAATAGCAAGTCCTATAGATAAAAGAAAAGCTCATGAAGCACTACAAGTTCCTCCCAGCAAATGCAAAAGCCTGAAAGACAAGTAGGGCTTGTGCGAAAATGGAAGGAAGGAAGGAAGGAAGGAAGGAAGGAAGGAAGGAAGGAAGGAAGGAAGGAAGGAAGGAAGGAAGGAAGGAAGGAAGGAAGGAAGGAAGGAAGGAAGGAAGGAAGCTGAGATAGATGCAGGGTTACAGATAAGACAAGCTAGACCAGGTATCTCTGATCAAGAAACTGTATGTGGCCTTGAGGTTAAGTTAAAGAGTTTGCATTTTATTCAGAACTGGACCCATCTTAAAATATTTTCTGCAGAAAAGTACTTTGATTGGAATTGTATTTTAAGGACTTAGGCTGGCTTCTCTGGAGTGATTAGAATGTGGACAAAAATGGCAGGATAGAGACCCAGAACACAGATGCTGGACATCAAAGCTGTTCTTGCTTTCCTCCCCAAAAGGAAGGGCATAGAGAGGCCCAGTGCCCAAGGATAGAGGGAGAGAGACTACATTTCAAAGAATATACACAGCTCTGAAAGAAATTCAGAGAAATTTCAGGCTTCACCTAGTAGAGGGCAGTGGGAGAGAAATGCCTGAAGGTGTGGTCTGAGGTGAGGAGAAACAGAGATTTGGAGAAACGCAGGCATTAGAGCCATAGGAAACCCCCAGAGAGGCTGAGGGCTCCACATAGGCCAGACACAAAGACACAAAGACAACCAAGTTTTCTTTCCTTCTGTTCTTTTCTTTTTACTCCCACTCCCTTTCTTATTCCCCCGATTCCTCCCTCTCTCCCTCACCAGATTTTCCTCCCCTCCTCTCTTTCCTTTTCTCCCTCTCCTTCTCTCCCCCTGCACCCCACCCACCCCAATTGGCTTGAACTTGTGTGCATTTGTTTAAATACAGGCTTGCAGAGCTGCAGTTGAAAAGCAGTGCTTTACCCTGTTGTCTGTCCCCCTTGCTAGTCCTGAAATTAGGAAGGATGAGGACAGTGAGAGCATGCCACACTCAGACCCAGAACGTCAGAGGAGAGGAATAAATGGACACTACAGATGTGTTAGGATCAGGCACTTGGGGCAATTATAACACCCAGGTTATTGGAAAGAGGTGCCTACATTCTAAGGGCAGCTGTAAGGCAAGACTTTCACCAATAGGTAGGGGGCGCACATTTGAGCATTGGGAACTGTGGACCATACCAGAAGACTGCTGAGGCTCAAAGCCAAGGCTCCAGTGTGCAGAGCATTGCTCTGGCCCTTTATGCCTTCTCCGTGAGCACTGAACTGGGAGATATTAGATTCAGGGGTGGGCCATACTCTGGAAGGTCTAGCTCTTTACTTAAATTTCTGTTTTCATCACTTTTCGACTCTAATGATAAATTTGAAACTATCCTCTCGTTTTAGGGTATACAAGTTAGTGGAAAGTACTGAGTCTGAAGATATGAGGATCTGTGATAACACTGTGGGTTATACTCCAAGGTTATCCACTTTTGGCAAATTTTCTATGATACTAAAAGAGTGAAAACTCCCACTCTATAGATTATTCTGACAATATAAACATATCATCCTAACTTGATCCATAAAAGGATATCATTAGGGGGCCAGAGAGATAGCACAGTGGTAGGGCCTTTGTCTTGCACTCAGTAGACCCAGGACTGACCTGAGTTCAATTCCCGACAGCCCATATGGTAGCCCATATGGTCCCTGAGCCTGCCAGGAGCGATTTCTGAGCACAGAGCCAGGAGTAACCCCTGAACACCTCCACAGGGTGTGACTGAAAAAAACAAAAGAAAAAAGGATCTCATTATTTCTGATGATTATAGATATCTGTCAAGATCCTCAATAAAATACTAGCAGGGGCCAGAGCTTTAGGACAGAGGGCAGGACGTTTGCCTTATACAGAGTCAACCTGATTCAGTGTTTGGCACCACATATTACCTCCGAACCCCCTACTCTGCCAGGAGTGATCCCTCAGTACTCTGAGCACCTTCAGATGTGGCTCAAACACAAAAATAAACAATACACTACTAACAAACCTAATTCAACAATTCTTTAAAATAATCACATACCATGCTCAGGGTTGGTATTAGCCCAGGGAATACAATGATGGTTTAATAGTGTAAACAGATTACTCTGATACACATTAACAAAAAATATGATTATCTCAAATATCATTATTTGCAAATGCCATAATAATATACATAGAAAAATCTTAAACTCTAGTAAAAAATTATCTGGTAAAATGCTACGATAAAGTATTTTGCTGTACATAAATAATAAACCAGCTGAATAAAAATTTAGAAAAGCAATATATTCAAAATGAATAAAATGCTTAGTTAATTTTTTTATTAAGGAAGTGAAAAGCCTATACAAAATAAATTATGACACCCTATAAACAAAAACATAAAATATTATTTTTCAGCATAATTGTCATATAGCCTAAAGCAATACACAGATTTGTTACAGTACCTGCCAATAGGCTGCATTACTTATCAAATTTGACCAAAATTTATAAAAGATAAAAAGGACATAAAAATCATAAAGGATGACAAAAGAAAAAAATAGCAAAAAATATTGACTTTAGAATTAAAAAACATAACAGAGAGATCATGCTTTCTGATTTTAAATTACTGCAAAGTGATAGTAATAGCAAGATATTAGAAAACCATGCTTAAAAAAAAGCAATCAAACCAATTTTGGGAATTAAGTTCATGTTCATATGGACAACTATTTTATAATCAAGGAGTCAAGAAGATATAATGGGAAAGTAAAGTCTGAATTAATGGTGTTATGGAAATGAAACATCAGATGTAAATAAACTATAGCATTATCAACATCATGTCTGAAAACTAATTAAAAATGTATTAAACCCTAAATGTTAACACATAGCACTTAAGTGAAAACTTAGGACATATGATTCTTGATACTGATTTTTGGGGGGGTTGGTTTTGGGGCCACACCTGGTGGTGCTCAGGGGTTACTCCTGGCTGTCTGCTCAGAAATAGCTCCTGGCAGGCACTGGGGACCATATAGGACACCGGGATTCGAACCAACCACCTTTGGTCCTGGATCGGCTGCTTGCTAGGCAAACACTGCTGTGTTATCCCTCTGGGCCCTTGATACTGATCTTAAGAGATGTTTAGGTATTTAAGAAAAAAACCAGAAACAAAAATAAATGAGAAAAAAGACATGTAAGCCACTATGTACCTTAAATATTATTGTGAATGATACTTCTTTTTTTTTTTTGATACTATAAATAAATGCTCATCTTTTAATCAGGTTCTTATTGCTGGGCATGTAAGTTGTTTCCAGTTTTTAATTTTATAAAAATTGTAAATTTTTAATTTCTATTGTCACCTATGGTATTATTTGATATTATAATTAAAAAGTTATAGGAAAATATTCTATAAGTGAAACTGCAATTAGATCGGTAGTTAGATGTGGTTTCATCAAACATTGCAAAATTTACTTCCTTAGAATTGTACCAATTTTATCTCCTCCTAATGAACAATAATGTCTTACAAAGACTAAAATGCATTATCAGGTTAGTGATTGGCATCCAGAAAACTGATGCACATATAGTTTTAGCATCTATTTCTCTTGATCATTTACTGGTGTTTACAAGCAATTTTGAATTTCTTTTTATGACTTAAGTATTTTTCCTGCCAAGTTTCCAATTTTTGTATGGTCTTTTAGTGGTTTCTAGATGTTCTTCAGATATCAAGTAGATTACTACTTTTGTTTTTTAATTTCTCATTTTGTCATCTGTCTTCAAATAATAATAACAATAAACACAATAAACACTCACAAATACCTAAAGCAATACTTGGGAAAAGGAATATGGGAGGTATTACTTTTCCCAACTTTAAAGTGTATTACAAAGCAATAGTTGTCAAAACAGCATGGTATTGGAAAAAAGACAGACTCTCAGATCAGTGGAATAGGCTTGAGTACTCAGAGAATGTTTTCAGACATAACGTCACTTAATTTTTGATAAAGGAACAAGAAATCCTAAATGGAACAAGGAAGACCTCTTCAATAAGTGGTGTTGGCACAACTGGCTAGCCACTTGTAAAAAAGCAACATAGGACTCCAACTAACACCATGTACAAAGGTAAAATCCAAATGGATTAAAGACCTAGATATCAGACCTGAAACCATAAAGTATATAGAACAACATG
Organism: Crocidura indochinensis; assembly: GCA_004027635.1. Classification (NCBI taxonomy): domain Eukaryota; kingdom Metazoa; phylum Chordata; class Mammalia; order Eulipotyphla; family Soricidae; genus Crocidura; species Crocidura indochinensis. The sequence goes on along the minus strand of PVKC010015234.1, from coordinate 5,112 downwards.
ACATTGAGACTAAAGGCAACTTTTTTCTTTTTTTTTTTTTTGTTCTGCAGGTGAGTTGTTACACACTCCTTAGCAGATTCTACAGGCATCTTTAAGGAAAAAACAGCACTCTCCAAACAAATGAAAGCAGAAATAAACAGATGGGACTATAGTAAACTGAAATGTTTCTTCTCTTCAAAGAAAATAGTGCCCAGAATACAAGAGCCACCCACTGATTAGGAGAAACTATTCACCCAAAACCCATCAGATAAGGGGTTAATATCCAAAATATGGAAGGCACTGACAGACTTTACAAGAAAAAATAATCTAACCCCATCAAAAAATGTGGAGAAGAAATGAACAGACACTTTAACAGAAAAGAAATACAAATGGCTAAAAGGCACATAAAAAATGCTCCACATCAATAATCATTAGGGAGATGCAAATCAAAACAACTGTGAGGTACTATCTCATGCCACAGAGATTGGCACACATCACAAAGAATGAGAACAAGCAGTGCTGGTGGGGATGTGGAGAGAAAGGAGCTCTTATTCACTGCTGGTGGGAACGCCATATAGTCCAATCTTCATGGAAAGCTATATGGAGATTTCTCCAAAAACTGGAAGTTGAGCTCCCATAAGGTCCAGCTATACCAGTCCTAGGGATATATCCTAGGAACACAAAAACACTGTGAAAGATTCTTAATTCATGTTAGTTACAATAAAAATGATTTAAAAACATATATTTAAACATTTTTTTAAAAAATGACATGTAGAGGGGATGGGGAGATAGCATGTAGGTAAGACATTTGCCTTGCATTCAGAAGGATGGTGTTTCGAATTCCAGCATCCATTATGGTCTGTTGAGTATGCCAGGAATGATTTCTGAGCTCAGAGCACACCTGAGCACTGCCGGGTATGGCCCAAAACCAAAAACAAACAAAACAATTTTTAAATGACATGTAGAGCAAAACTATCAACACAAAAACATACCCCACTGAATGATCCAAGTTCTTTGCAAATTATACACTTGAGGTCAATATATTAAATATGTAACCCACAAAACTCAACAAAAATTTCATAAGTTAGAGGATTCAAATAAAACTTTTTTAGCTAGTCATAGATCAATTAATAGAAGGAAAAGATATGAATCATTGATCGTTACAAGGAAAAAAAGATAATATTACACTCATAAGAACAGTTATTCTCTGAAGGTAAAAGGAACACGTGTTGGCAGGGAAGAGAATCTTGGAATATTCTTGGTAAACATGTAAATTATAAATCAGAGTCACCATTTTTGAAAGCAGTAAAATTATTCTTCATAGAATTTTTAAAAAAAACCCATCAGCCTAATAAACCAACTTGAGAATTTTTGCACAAAAACAAGAACTCAAAGAGACATAAACACACCTATGCTTATTCCAGCATTATTAACAATAACAAAGAATTAAACACAACTGGCCTAGCCTTCACCTAGCAAATGGAGGAAAATGTGCTCAGAGTGTTATTTTCAGCAACACAGATGTGTCTAGAGGGTATTCTGCTTATTGAAATTAGCCAGATGGGGAATGACAAAGAACACATGATTTTACTCTTATGTCCTATTGAGAAAACAAAAACAGATGAACTCCAAAATCCAAAAATGAACTTTTGGCTTGTCACTGCAGAGAAATGGAAGGAGAGATTGGTTAATTAGGAGAGAGGGCCAAAATGTATGGCAAAGAACAGAATTGTCTTTGGAGAGCACTGAATTAAGTACACACATATGTTGACTTCAATGATGCACAACTGAAGCTTTTATGCTATTAGAAAAATAGACTTCATTTAAAATTATTATTAGTTTATTTGGGGGCCAGGAATAGAACCCAGGTCATCCACATGCAAGGCAAATGCCCTCCCCGAAGTACTATCACTCCGGACTAAAATTATTTTCTAAAGAAGCATATTAGCTGACACATTTTATTAGAGAAGGAAAGGAACCATTGCAATAGCTCAGTTTCAAGTTCCAATAATTTCATAAGAGCTATGCAAGGAATTGGATCATGGGTAGTATTTTCAAGGAAGAACAACTGATAAAGACTTTTATTATCTAATAGCCAAACTACATGTTAAATGTGATAGGAAAGGATAAATAATTCCTAAGGTGAAATGAAAAATAATACTAATTTGGGGGATTTGGGTATTTATAAAAATGGTAGTTCATGTTCAAACTTGATTATAAAACTGGAATAATTGTCAAAGACAATATCTTTCTAATCCCAGAACTGGGTGGTTGATAAAGGCAAAAAATAAGGTAATTTGAGAGCCAGAATTCGGAAGAGATTGCTGTTTGGTTATTGAAATCATTGGTTATTTAACAAGAGAGAACATTAGGAGATAAGGTAGAATAATAAGGAAGAAAAACTCTTACCTGAAATAGCCAGATGATGGCCACAAGTGCAGGTTCCAAACTCAGATCTTATTCATGCTTATTCTTTTTTGTTTTGGTTTGGTTTTGGATTTGGAGCCACATCCAATGGTGCTCAGGGGTTACTGTTGGCTGTGCACTGAGGAGTTGCTCCTGGCAGGCTCAGGGGACTATGTAGGATTCTGGGAATCAAACCTGCGTCCATCCTGGATCTGCAGTGTGAAAGGCAAATGCCCTATTGCTGTGCTATCACTCTGGCCCCCATGCTTATTCTTTAGCACTGAAGTACATTCTCAGATTTTATACTAGTCTTATTCGATCATAAACATCAATGAAGTTGATACATAAGGGAAGTCAAAGTGAAAATTATCTGAGAGTGAAGATCAAAGGATATCTAGTCAGCCTCTATAACCAAAATACATGAAGTGAGATACAATAAAGCACTACTCTGTTCAATGGTGCTATATGGATCAATATTGCCTTGAAAAAGAAAGCTTAATTTATTCTTTAAATATTTTGAGATCAAATTGATTTGCAACAGTTTTCACACACTCTTTCATACCACATCCTTTATCTACCACTTAAGTACCAATATTCTTTCACCGGTAAACTGGTAGCCTTCCTATCTCTGATCATTGCCCTCTCAGCTTGCCATGTAAATTCTGCAGATTCCAAGCATTTATTTTGACTTGGTTTTGGTATATGTCCTCTGCTTTGTTTCTTTATATTAACGTGAATAAAATAATTGTGTGTCTTTTTTTTCTCCTGGGTACTTAGTTAAAAGTCAAAAAGTAGTTGTACTATCAGTCATAGCATAGTTGTACAGAACTACATGAGTTTAAGAGTTCAGGTAATAACAGATGAACCTGAACGTTGTTCTCTCCAATGGAAGCCAACAAGATTGGTGGGTATTTTCTGATTATACAAGACACAAATGTTGCATTCAATCCTATTATATTTAGTGGGTGCCTGGTTTTAGACACTTTGATTTATTGAGGTAAGTACTGGGGAGATGGCACGGCAAAGAATGGGTGTCCTGCCAAGAATGACAATGCCAAGGGAAGGATGATGTTCAAGCATTCCCCACTTTAATGTCTTTGACATAATTATTTTCCTGTATCCGGTATAACCTCAACTTAATATAATTTAAAATTAATATATGTCCTTAAGAGACATGCTCTACATGAAGTGTCCATAGAGGACATTGAATGCATTCCCAGTTCCAAAGTGAAGAACATCATAATTCTGTTCTGTTTCTAATTCTAATTTGTCAAGGAATTAATAAAAATTTTTGCCATGTTTCCTCTATCTCCCCTTGCTTTTATAAGGTGACTGATTCTAAGAAAACTTCTTATAATAATTTGATTTCAACCGTAGAGAAAAATGACTGCATTTCTGAAATATTTTAGAATCTTTTATAAAGTATTTCTAAATACTTTAACTTTTTTCTAAAGTATTGTAGAATAATTTTTATAAAGTATTTATGAAGTATTTTAGAATCTGGTTTTTCTTTCCCTAACCCTTTTCTTTCTCTTCTCTTTGAAGAGAACAATGGCTTAAAGATTTAGGAACTTGAAACCTTTGCCATAACACCTTGCCCTAATGCTATTCTGGCCAATGTTTCAAAGGCTTGAGGCTTAAATTAAGCACTGTAATCAATTAAAAGCTTCCAATTGCAGGATGAAAAAAAATGCTTAAAACCATCAAGAGCTAAAGAACTAAGAACCAGGAAATTGATGATTAAAGAGGCGAATTTAACAAAAAGAATTATCTGTTTATTTTGGAAGCACATTCATGTACTTAAAACACTTTTGGCCAATTTCATCTTGATGTTTATCAGGTCCAAGGTGCTTCCAAAACTCAGTTGCACTTCAAGTTTTGAGGTTGCAACATTAGGTATATAGATTTACATTATGCTTTCTTTTTTTTTTTTTTGGTAAATTCAAATGTTAGTAACATTTATTATTTCTTTGACTTCTGGTGTAAATATAAGTATATAAGTGAATTATTTTGTCTTTTACTGAGTTTAGTTATCCATCAAGACTTCTTGCCCCTTAAAAAGAGAAATTCAAATCAAAACATCCCCCACCTTCTTTCAGGATTATGGAAGCAAGTGCTTGATATTAAATTAAAAATTGAATTACATACATATCATCATTTAAAATTTATGATTATCATAGAAATAATAATAGAATTCAGTATACATATATGTATATATGTATATATATATGTATATATATATGTATATATATATATATACTTCTGTCTATGGTCTCAGAGATTAAACCCTGAGAGTCACACATGTGAGACAAGTGCGCACATATCATTGAGCTACATTCATGATCCTTAGAATTCTACTTACTTAATATTTATCTCTATTCTGCTCCATATTGTATACTTCTATTGATTAACACATTACTAAAAATGTTTGACTTTATCTCTGTTCATTAAAGGCTAATGATAACCTTAATCTGATGAAGACCCAGGACACATACTTTACTGTGAAGTGCTGATCCCAACATTGTTGGAGTGACACATTAAGACAAAATGAAGGGGGGCCGGGTGGTGACGCTGGAGGTAAGGTGCCTGTGCTAACCTAGGACGAACTGCCCGCGGTTCGATCCTCGGGTTCCCCATATGGTCCCCCGTGCCTGCCGGGAGCGACTTCTGAGCGAATAGTCAGGAGTAACCCCTGAGCATCACCGGGTGTGGCCCAAAAACCAAAAA
>PVKC010015233.1:0-21638 GCA_004027635.1 Crocidura indochinensis | reverse complement strand
CCCCCCCCCCCCCCGCTTCTAAACATAAATACAGATAACAAGATGGTCTAACAAATGGTGCTTTTCCTTCATGTCTAAACTGGAACTTGACTGTTGCTGTTGGTGAAGGTTTTTCATGTCATTCTTAAGTGGACTCTCCCAATGACTTTACCCACTGTAGCTTGGGGGATGTTCACACTTAGGCCTTTTGGACTTCTTGAGTCCCTAAGGGGCTCACCATGGAGAAAGTAGATCTGATCAAATAATCTAATTACTGTGACCTCTGTAAAAAGACTTAAAATATTCTGGTATGTGGACACTAGGCAAGGATGTGACCGCTTGGAATCCTGATGGTCTGTAAACACAGACTTAGGATGGGTAGTTTTCTCTAAGAATAGGCACCAGGGAACATAGTATATTCTGCAAATGAAGAATTGGAATCACCAGCTCTCAAATGAAGACAGAAACCACCACCACCACCACCAACTCCCCCACACACACACCCAGTTCATCTTTCATCCCATGCCACAGGCTCAATAGGACACATAAAAATTTACTGAGGTTTTTGGATATAGAGAGTATTCTACTGAGTGAAATCAGTCAGAGCGAGAGGGATAGAATAGAATAATCTCACTCATTTTTGTGATATAAAAAATAAAAAGATAGGATGGTAATTATATCCGGAATCAATAGAGATGAGGGCCAGGTGGACCCATCCATGATAGGAAGCTTGCCACAAATACTGAAGCAGTGCAGTTAGGGTAGAGAAGGGACCACTATGACAGTGATAGTTGGAACTGATCACTCTGGACAAAAACGGAGTGCTAAAAGGGGATAAAGTAATATATGATACATGCCTCTTCATTAACAGTAGTGTAAACAACAGTATCAAAGGGGGGAGTAATATGTTTACCCAGAAGCAGGCAGAGGGAGGGTAGGAAGGACACTGGGGGCATGGGTGGTGGGAAACGTGTACTGGTGAAGGGTGGTGTACATTGTATGACTGAAACTCAATTATGAACAATTTTCTAGCCACAGTTATTCATTAAAGTAATTATTAAAAATAATTTGCTGAAGTTTAATCAATATTTAGTAATTATTCCATCGGTTGGACAGATTTTTTTTAAGTAAAAGGGGAAAAGCGTAACCCTTCAGGAGGAGAGTGAAGCTGCATCCTTCCTCTCTGCAACGGTTTTCATTTAATTTTTCAAAATCCCTTGTCATGTAACTCCTTCCTCACGTCCGCAGAAGTTTCCAGAAATTGATTATAGTTTCTGCACATGGGATTGTCTCCTTAAAAGGCGTGCAAGGGGAAAGAAGAATCAATGTTCGGGCTTTCCGAGCTGCTGCACTGCAGAGAGCCCCTCCTTCACCCTCAGCACGATTGATTACAGCTGCTTTTGTAAAGGATTGAAAAAGAACAACCATCTGTATGAAAAACATCATTCTTGGGTATGAGCTCCATCAGCTCCCAATACGTTTCCATGGGGGAGACTCAGTAATGCATCCACTTAAAGCAGATTATGGGGAGCACCAGTGGGCCAGGGCCAGCTAAGAGGGGAGCACGACTGGCCTGCATGCCACAGGGGTTACCCCAGCAGCGAGAGTAGCTCAGAAGTGTCTCCCCAACCTCCAGGAACGAAAGTGCTAAGAAGGCAACGTGAAGGTTGGAAGCGGCCAGAGAGAACCAGAAGCTGGTCTTTGTTGTTCTGGAGCAAAGAACTGTTTTGTTTTTGCCAAAGGCAGGGAAGCCCTGTCAATTAGGAATCATAGAATCAGTAATGAGATGGGGCCGGGAGGTGGCGCTGCAGGTAAGGTGCCTGCCTTAGCGCGCTAGCCTTGGACGGACCGCGGTTCGATCCCCCGTGCCCCATATGGTCCCCCAGGTCAGGGGCGACTTCTGAGCGCATAGCCAGGAGTAACCCCTGAGCGTCACTGGGTGTGGCCCAAAAACCAAAAAAAAAAAAAAGAATCAGTAATGAGAGAACTCCTGGGGAACAAGGGGCAGGGAGAGGCCGTGTACATGGACATCCATGGTGTCAGTATCCAGTGACTCTGGGTTTATGGATCTTGTGCCCATTGGATTATAGACCCCACTGTGGTCTATTGGGAGGCAGGGGGTCTGGAGTGGTAAAATCAGCTGTAAATAGATCTCATCATCATAAACTTGGGTCAGCACTCCAAGAAGCTGTGTGATAGATAGATGGGGGTCTCAGACATATCATCTCCTGCCTCTAGGAAATGCAGCTCCAACATGTGACCCTTCAGGACTCTCGATTTCCCAGTAGGAGACTTGGATACGAACCCAGCCCTTCAGTACATGGCACAAGCATTGGCAGGGATGGAGCATCCATTGCTTCGGCAGCATTGAGGATTTTGAGGCCTGAGGGTAGTTTGGGGAAAGAGCATTAGATGTTTGGGTTCATATGTTCCATGCCCCATGTTTAAGTCGTACCCTTGGGTGTTAAATAGACTAAAGCCATTGTGGTGCTTGACACACAGTTTGTGTCGTTGGCTGCTCATCTTCTCTGTTACTCTATGCCTTGATTGGGAGGTTAAAGAAATTCTGTAATGGGGCCCGGGAGATAGCATGGAGGTAAGGCATTTGCCTTTCATGCAAAAGGTCATCGGTTCGAATCCCGGTGCCCCATATGGTCCCCCATGCCTGCCAGGAGCAATTTCTGAGCGTGGAGCCAGGAGTAACCCCTGAGCACTGCTGGGTGTGACCCGAAAACCACACACACACACACAAAAGGAAATTCTGTAAGGTGGCTTAATTTTTTTTTTTTTTTATTTAACTGACTTTATTTAAAGAGAATGTATCTGGGTTGGAGAGATAGCACAGTGGTAGGGAATTTGCCTTACATGCTGCCTACCCAGGAGGGACCCGATTCCATTCCCAACATCCCATATGCCCCCCCTCACCTGCCTGGGGTGATTTCTGAGTGCAGAGCCAGGAGTAACTTCTAAGCACTGCTGGGTGTGGCCCAACAACCAATCAATCAATTAATCAATAAATAAAGTTTAAAAAAATAAAAGAATGTATCACATGGTTGAGATCATTGATCATAATACATTTGTTTTCAGTTAAATGGGAGTGAATTGTTACAAAAGAAAGAAAAGAAGAAAAAAAGTACAGTGAGAAGCAAGTTTGTGAATATTATTGTATCTTCAATGACGTTATTAAATCATTGTCAGAAGGTTTAAGAAGCTCTTGTTTCTATCTTTTTCTTTCAGTTCTGAAAATTAGGTGGCTTCAGATACACTTTGATATCTAAATTGCTGTGTTCCTATGGGGATGACAGTATTAAACAAAAATGGAGTTGTCTGGGAATTTCAAGCACTGGGGCTTTTGTGGGGCATGCTTTCAGCTGCCAGGGCTTCTAGAGGTATTTCCCAAATACTGGCATCCCTAGAGTGTAGTCAGATTGGTGTCTCTACAGAGAGCTGTAGAGAAGTGGTGGAGCAGGGCCATTGGTGAAGTGGTGGTGATGGGTGCAGTAGGTGTGGTGGCTTCAGCAGGGCAGGGACTTAGCTTACCCTCTCCTTCCATGATTGCCCATGATTTGCCCATGGTGTACCCATGATTTTTCATGGTTTGGTTTCCACGAAACTATCTCTTTTAAGAACAGAATGAGTCTATGAAGCTGGCTGGGTACAGGCATGGCAAATGAAATTTGGCCTGATGTATTTGTGACTCAGACCTACCTGCCCTTCTTCTGTTCCCATAATTTTAGAAAACTAAGTGTGATGTTTCTTGTATAATGGCACTCCTGCATGTGTGCACCAGCTGAGACTTGAACAATCTCTAGGGACTCACACTCATTGGGTGCAAAAATAGAAATGAAAACAATACTCTTTCAAAAACTCTTCTGTTTTTAATTGGAGCCAGAGCTAGTGCTTTTGGGGATGTGCCCCAGACACCCATAAGCATGCACATGTGTTTACATGTGAGCTCTGGCCTTTGGTCCTAAAACCCTTTCTAAATATTCTCGTGTGATGTGTGTAACTTTAACCACCTTGCCAGCTCCCCCTGTCTCCCTGCTCCAGCCCAACGTGTGCTCCAGTCTCACATTCATCCTGAGAGCAAGATCATAAAGGTCAGGGCTGGAGAGATGGCACATGGTCTAGGGTATGTGCCTCGCATGCAGCCAGCCTGATTCAATCTCTGACAACTCATATGGTGCTAAGTATGGTCTCTGAGCAGTACGATCCCAAACTAGAAGGAAACAGAGACTCTATGGCTCCTGGTCAGCCATAAGCAGGTGCTTACCCTTTAAGGGTGAAGATGTCAGTTACCAAAAAATCTGCCCCTTGTAGTTGCAGCAGGATGACAGTTGGCTCAGGGGTATATAAAACCCTAGATTGGGGCCAGAGCGATGGCACAGCGGTAGGGCATTTGCCTTGCATGCGCTAACACAGGACAGATGGTAGTTTGAATCCCAGCATCCCATATGGTCCCCCGAGCCTGCCAGGAGTGATTTCTGAGTGCAGAGCCAGGAGTAACCCCTGAGCACCACTAGGTGTGACCCAAAAACAAATAAACAAAAATAAAGTCCCAGGTGGAAGTGCTCGGGAAGAAGGGAGGAGACTCTGCCTCTGCTGCCCCTGCCAGATTGCTCCTCCTGGGTGGTCGCTGTCCGATTGCTGGACTTCTGGTTCTGGCCACCTTTTGCTGCCTCATACTGCTCCTGGCCTGACACTAACAACAAGCAAAAGATTCCAAAGATTCTCAGTGAATGCTAATTTCTGAGGATCTGCTCACATTGGGGAGCAGGCGTTTCTCTTTGGACCACAACCCCACAAAACCTGTTGACATTATAGACTCTGGAGGGGCTGGTGAGCATCATTGAAAAGACTATGGTTTTAAAGACAAATGTAGAATCCTGAGCACCAGAGGATGACCCCCCCCACACCCCCATATATGAGCAGATAGAAAGTTTGCCCCACCATGGCACCCGGAGACTACATCTGGCCCTCTACATTGTTCCAGCAATACCCCAGGGATGGTATTGTCCTCATTAGGAAAGACTATTCCAGTGCATCATTGGAGCCAGGTGGACCTTGGCTACCCTCAGTTTTAAGCTCTCATGTCCCTTCAGCTCCTGGTAACCTGCTCTCAGCCTCTGGACAGGGTGGAGAATGGACGTGGCTTTGCCTGGTGCCTCCAATTGTAACAGTTGAAAGATTCCCTTTGAGGTTCCAGAACCACAGTACAACAGGGAGGGCACATAGCCAACTTGAATTTGATCCTAGGAATTCCATAGGGCCCCCCAAGCACCACTAGAAGTGATTCCTGAGTGTAGTGCCAGGAGTAAGCTTTGCACATCTTCAGGTGTGGCCTAAAAGCAAACAAAACAAAAGGAAAACCCTGGATTGTAAACCAGAGAACCATGTGGGCTGCTGGGGCTTCCCCTGTGCCTGTCCTGTGAAGGTAGCTTCAAGAAAATTCTCCAGAATAAGAAATAAATTCCTCATTCCTCTCCACACTCACTCCAGGAAACTGGATCTTGTTATTTTAGTCAGAATCTTGGAAGCCTGATCTTCCCTGAGCACATGGGAACTTGCAGGTTGGTCTCACCCATTTCTATTTTTACTCTAGTCTAAACTCCAATCCTACAGAGAGCAAAATAAATACTGGAATATTCGGGAGGATGGCAGAGGGAGCAGCGATGCTTATAATAACACAGCTCGAGACCGCTTGCAGCCAGTTTGATATTCCATAAAAGGGAGCCAGGCTGACCCAATGCACATCTGTAAGTCATGAATGTGTGCCCTGGATAGCCCACACCTCGAAAATCATTCTACGTTGGAGGGTCTAATCCAGAACATGCATTAGGAAGGTGGGGAGTGGGCAGGATGGAGCCTCTAGTCTTACAGATGTGCTGATGGGTTTGTGTCAAAGTTCCCAACTTGGAAAGGTGGACGCTGGCCACCATGGAGGGCACCAGGCCACAGAGGCAGCTGCCGTTTCACTCGGCCATGGTTGCTCACTCTGTTATGGATCCCAGTGATCACTTCAGTTCGTAACTTGATCACTCTGAATATTATTCACTTGGCAGTTTGGTCACTTGGGAATACAACCTGGTCCTGGGTAGTTCTCCTGTTAGCCCTCAGGTTTCTAGGCTCAGATAAGGGACACACACACACACACACACACACACACACACAACACAACACACTCGGGTTCCCCATTTTTGTTTCGTTTTGTGTTTGGGCCAGACCCAACAGCACTCAGGGATTACTCCGGCTCTGCACTCAGGAATTTTCTCTTGGCAGGTTTGAGGAGCTATATGATATGCCGGGGATCAAACCCTAACTGGCTGCACGTAAGGCAAACACCCTCCTCACTGTACTATTGCTAACCCCCTATTCATTGGCTGCCGACAGTTGTGGAGGATGGACTCAGATAGAATCCACGCAGCTAGGAAAGATGGTGGCTGCCTTTCAGAGGCTTGGGTGTGTAGTAGTGGAATTGGGGCATTTTCTGGCCATATCTCCTCCTGGGGACACCCCAGGCCACCCTCCAGTGAGTGTTCTTTCATATGGAGATGTGACCAGCATCGGTGTCATAAGGGTAGCATTTTCTCCAATTCCATCTGTTTCCCAAAATTCTGTCTGATTTTCAGATCTAGGCATTCTCATGAGTTTCGTCTAATCTCAGCACCCTGGCTGGCAATCAGGGTTTGATTGTTGGCTTTGGGGAGGTGCTGAGGGTAAAATACCACACGGTTGAACCCCTTAGTGGAAGAACATACAGCAAATCCCGTTCTGTGTCTCTGTCCGTGGCTCTAGGCACTGTTCTCTTGGTTGTCTTGAGGAGAGTGTCTAGTTCTCACAGCTCTTGTTTGAAGCTGCCAGATGCAGAAAAATGAGTACCGAGGGAGTGGCTGACTGTCTCTGGTGCAAGGACCAGGAATAGGGCTGGAGTTGTGTGGGGGTGAGTTTAAATTTGCACTGCCCATTCAGGCTCTGAGCCTAGGAGCCCAGGCTCAGGAGGGCTGTGGCCCTTGTCCTCTGCTCCCAGTGTGTGCCTGGACTGTATGGTAGCAAATCATCAGACTGTCCCCTTGAGAGCAGATGCTATACTTAGCTGAGATTCTCCGAGCACAGTCAGGCCTAACAGTGCTGGTGGGTCACATCAGGACCCTCGGTGGGGATTTAGCTGAAGCACTGCTATACCTCCATGACTTCCCTCCCCAAGGAAGGGGCACAGCACCCAGAGCTTTTCCAAGAAGGCACCTGATGGTTGCTGGGCAGCCAGGAGCACGGATGCCTGGGGATGTCTCTCTCTGGCACCTGGACCCTACCAGGCACGTGATGGGTGGCAGAGAGCCCACAGGGCTTACCTGCGTCAGGGACCTGCTTCCCTGTCTGAACTCAGCCAGGGGATTCAAGTGTGTTGTCCAGGCCCTGAGAGAGCCTGGGGGACCAGAAGGGGCAGAAAAAGAGGCAGCACATTCTCACCAAGACTCTTCTCTCTCCGTCACAGAGGGCAGAACTGACATCGGACAAAGACATGTACCTGGACAACAGCTCCATGGAAGAAGCTTCTGGAGCATACCCCATCGATGATGACGACTACGCTTCAGCCTCGGGCTCGGGTGAGGCTTCTCGTCCATGAAAATACATGGGCATATGCGCACACACAGGTGTACAAGCTCATACAGACACATGTGCATAGGCTTGTGGCATGCACATATACAGGATCACATGTATGCAGATTTATATGCAAGCATATACAGATTTGTGTGCAAACACGTGAGCATGTGTGTAGCCTCACATGCATACAGATTTGCATGCACACATATGTACAGGCTTATGACGCGCATATTTATACAGGATCATACATATGTGTGCAGATTCCCATTCATGCATCTGTGCACAGGCTCACATGGATGCGATCTCACAAATCTACATAGGCTAATGTGCACGGTCATGTGCATAGGCTTACACACATATACAAAAGCTGGCACATACACACATGTGTGCAGGCACAGGCGTGCACATGTACACATAGGCACACACAACACACACATGCACATAAGAGCAAGAATCCTGCCTTTTTAGAGAAAAGTCTCAGCACCCCCCTGAAACCGATCCCCTAAGAACACTCTGATGACACCTGAGCCCCCCTTGTCCCAACACCCCTGGGATGGCATCACCCACTCTGGAAACTCTCCTAGATGCTCCTTCCGGGTGGGCGGAATAGGTGCTGGGCACCTGCTCTTTGGGGCCAGAGACCCACTGGACTCCCCGCAGGCCTCTCCCATTTCCTCCCAAAGTTGTGGGGGTTAGGACGGGTCCTGCCCATGGATGGAGGAATTGAGAACTTTCCCCAGACCCCTGGGCTCTGCCTCCCATTGTCCAGTGTGGACTGGACCCAGTGACCCATCCTGTGAGTGAGAGACCTTCCCAGGTGAGCCTGGTATGCAGGCAGTATTTGGGGAGAACTGGGGAGCAGAGAGTCAGTGCAGAGGTGTCCCTTGTCATCTGCGGTGACCCCAAGCAAATTCCTCCCATGAAGCTTTGAAATGATTCTGCTCCTTATCCATGGGCAGGCAGGTTATTGTGCAGCAGGGCCATGCCTGTCTTCTACCTGCTGATTCAGGTGTGGGGCCGGGTGGGGGGGTCTGTCTGAGCCCCAGACAACTGTGTAGCATCCATTCTGGTCCTCCTGAAGGAGCCTGGCCTTTCTTTCAGTGTGAGGCAATCATCCCATAATACCATGCCCAAAGCTGTAAGAGCCAGATCTTATAAGCCTCTATGTCCCTTCTGCTCCCTATGGGATTCCAGCCAGTTCTACCATGACCTCTGAGTCCCGCTCAGCATTTGAAAGGACCTTCAGTGTCACCACAGAAAAAACGTGGTGCAGTATTGTCACCAAACTTGCAAACTCGCATACCTGTTCAACTAGCTTACTCAACAATGTCAGGAACATTCCCCCATGGAAATAGAAGCCAGGCCAGGCACGAGTCAGGAGTGGAGAGTTTGCAAAGGGTAGAGACAGTCTGATCCAGGATCTTCTGGTATGGAGGGCCCTGAGAAATGGTGCAATGGAGGGCCCTGAGAAATGGTGCAATGAGATAAGCATTCATCTTTCATGTGACCAACCCTGGTTCCATTTGTGGCACACCATAGGGTCCCTGAGCCCCACCAGATGTGACCCCTGAGCACAGAGCTAGGAATAGGGTCTGAACACTGCTGGGTGTGGTCCTCAAGCAAGCCAACAAAGCATGATTAGGTTTTCACTGGTCCTTTGTAGGAACAATGGGACATCAAATCCTTGCAAATACACAGCTACCTACATTCCCTCTGGACTGGGCTTCTGTAGGGCTAGGAACAGAGGAAAATTCTATCTTCGCTAGAGTGTTCCAGGAATCTTTAAGACAGAGAACGTCTGGGAAGGAGTGATGGCTGGTCCTTAGGGAGTGATTCCTTGGGGACCCTGATGCAGAAATAGGCCTCATGGTTTCCAGGAGAGCACCAGGCAGCACCTGAACAGGACTCCTGGGATGTTTGTTCTACAGCCTACATTGCTATTCATAGCTTCCATTCAGGACACCTCTTTTTTCCCTTGTCGCACCTTGCAAGTGTGTTATGAACTATCACCCTTAATATGTCCTAAGAAGCAGTCCACATGTATCATAGGATATGAAAATAAGTTGGAGCGACTGCCTGGGGCATTTTAGGTTCTATCTGCCTACCCCTCCCCTGCTGTCACCCCTTGTCCAGGTTAAAAGAGGTTGAAGTTAGAATCACTTAAAATCCAGAACCTAGGGATTCTGGATAGAACAGAAGGATAGGACAGTAAGGAAGGTGTTGACCTTGCATGTAGCTGAATCGGGTTTGATCTCCAGTACCACATAGGGTCCCCTGAGCTTACCAGGAGTGAACCCTGAGTAGAGCCAGGAGTAAACCCTGGGCATTGCTGAGTGTGCTCCTTCCTCTAAAAACACACACACACACACACACACAGAGAGAGAGAGAGAGAGAGAGAGAGAGAGAGAGGAGAGAGAGAGAGAGAGAGAGAGAGAGAGAGAGAGGAGAGAGAGAGAGATCCAGAACCCACTTTTTGAGCCCATTCATAGAATAAAAACTTTTCTTGTATTTTTTATCTCACATTTTTAAATTTTTTAATTTTTGGTTACACCCAGAGGTGCTAGATGATGCTGGCCTGGCACTCATGAAGCAGACTCCTGTCCCTTGGTATGGGCATATGTTATGCTCATACACCCCCAGGAGCTTGCCCCAGCAGGTTTTCCAGTCCTGGGGTAGTCGGACTTCAGTCAAGAGTTGTTGGAACAAATGCCTTGTGATGGAGAGAGATGCATTTGGGGCAGAGGAGGAGATGAGGTAGCTGCCTCTTGGGGAAACAGCTGCCATGGAGGAGAAACCCTGGCATTGAGGTCTGGTGTGAAGAGGGAAGCAGTGAGAATCTGGCAGAGTAGGTCACCTCAGGAAAATGCTACACTTAATTCTAGACAGTCAAGGCTGGTTTTCCCTAACCCCCATGGCTGAGTTGAGGCATCTGCATTGATCTCAGGGCATTGGGGTACCATTGTTATAGGAGGAGACAGGAGGAGTAGGAGGGTGAGGGAGGGCATCTCATTTGTGGACTGTGGACCAGAAGGGGCCTCTTAGAGGCATGATCAGAATTTAGGGGAAGATTCCAGGTGTGGGGAGGATGGAAGAAGATGAAGAGATGAAGATGCTAATATCAATAGAACTGGAGGTTGGGTGAGATGTGGACATTGGAAAGAGGCAGTTTGAAATGGAGGCATCATGCCCTACCAGGGAACATGGGGAGCAGCTGGATGTGGGGAGATGATTGTGGGTCCTGACTAGGACAGGTTAGAGGTAGGTGTTATCTTAGATCATTCAAGGGAAATGGAGGATGGATGCACAAGACTGAATTTCAGACCGACAAATCAGCTGAGGTGTCATTTGTATTGAATGGAGTGACTGAATGAACATGACTGAGGGAGGAGAGGGGCTAGAAGCAGTAGATGAAGGAGCTCCTTTAACGTTCTTCATACAGTATTCAGATAGTAGAGAAGGAACCAAGAGAGGAGACTCAGATGGCCCAAGAGGTGAGCAGAGAGCCAGGAAAGTTGAGTCGTAGAAGCCCAGAAATGTGGTGTCTATGGGCCAGAGAGATGGCATGGAGGTAAGGCATTTGCCTTGCATTCAGAAAGTTGTTGGTTTGAATCTCGGCATTCCATGTGGTCCCCTGAGCCTGCCAGGAGAGACTTCTGAACGTAGAGCCAGGAGTAACCCCTGAGCATTGCTGGGTGTGACCCAAAAACCAAAAAAAATTAAAGAAAGAAATGGGATGTCTGGCAGGAGATGATGGTTGGCAAGTGTCCAGAGGTGTTCAGACAGTCTCTCAGATGAGGGCTTTTTGGGGAAGGGCCTATGTGAGGTCACTATTGACCAATATTCTGAGAAGAAAGCAGGAGAACTCCGGTTGGAGGAAGAGAGCAGAGAGCAAAGTTGATGGGGAATTTTAGGAGCTAATGAGAACCCATGATAAGATTAGGAAAAAATAGGATGAGGGCTAAATGGCAGGTAGAGAGATGGGCAGCAGCCCATCAAACTAGGAATCCACTGTGGGATAGTTTTCCTTCCTGGTGTATGATTTGTGGGGTTTTTATGCTGGAAA
This sequence comes from Crocidura indochinensis, assembly GCA_004027635.1. Taxonomy (NCBI): domain Eukaryota; kingdom Metazoa; phylum Chordata; class Mammalia; order Eulipotyphla; family Soricidae; genus Crocidura; species Crocidura indochinensis. The sequence goes on along the minus strand of PVKC010015233.1, from coordinate 9,994 downwards.
AATGCCACATGTTGCAATATAGAAGGGAATACATCCCATTGAAGAGAGATTGACAATGCCCACAGACAGCCACTAAGGTGACTGTAGAGTATTCTGGAGAAGGTTCCAGAAACATTAGCCAATCTCATTCCCAGCAGGTCTACCTAGACCTTCCTTGGAGCAGCCAATGAGTGCTCAGTTCTTGAGCTCCTATGGTGAGCAGCTTAGAAAAATGTGAGCTGGTACTGAGTTTGTTTGTAATTCTCTCTTCCTCTCCCTCTCTCTTTCTCTACGTGTGTGTGTGTGTGTGTGTGTCTGTGTGTGTCTGTGTGTAGGAGCTGAGGAGGAAATGGAGACCCCAGAGCAGACAACATCACGGCCCCTTCCAAAGATGCCCATCACCAGTGCCATGCCCAGAGTGGAGAGTCTGCCACCCAAGACACAGAGCAAGGTGCCTGCACACACACAGGTGAGCTTCATTCCACTCTCACTTTTGCCCTATGAAGGCTTTCCATGAGAAGAAGAAGCTCCAAGGCAAAGCACTATTCAGAAGTGCTCCCTACTTGTCTTGGGTGGATGAGAGCCTGGGGAGACCAGAGCGGGATACTTGGGGTGCAGATTGCTCAGCCGTGTCTCTGTCCTGGACCTCTGGCAGGTCATGATAGATGAAGATCTCAAAAAGAGCAGAAGAGTTTTCTACAGCTCAATAGTAAGCTCTACCATGTGGGGCAAAGTATGTGGGGCAATCTTCATGGAGGGAACCTCATGCTCTGGTCACCACAGCAGGAGTATTTGTCCACCCTATCCAAGGGCTCAGAGAGATCACCCTGATTTGGCTTGTAGCCTTTCATAGAAACACTGATGACCTAAGGCCCTCCAAGGGGAAGTCTTGCCTTCTTAAGGACATGCAACCCTTGAGACTTGAGTAGCAGTCGCCATATTGGATGTGTCCCAGACTTCTGCACACAGATGATCATTTAACAGGTCTGGAGCATAGAGATGGAGGTGACCACCACTATTCTTGGCATAAGATTATTATTATTTTATTTTTTTTATTTTTGGGTCACACCCGGCAGTGCTCAGGGGTTACTCCTGGCTCCATGCTCAGAAATTGCTCCTGGCAGGCACGGGGGACCATATGGGGCACCAGGATTCGAACCGATGACCTTTTGCATGAAAGGCAAACGCCTTACCTCCATGCTATCTCCCGGGCCCAAGATTATTTAAGAAAGGATCACAGCTCACTTCTTAGCCTATTGGCATTGGCAGTGGACTGCCCTGTTGGCCAAAGATTTCAGTGTGACAGAGAATGGCCAGTGCATTGGAATTGGGTATCTTGAACCCAATATTTCTCATATCCCAGGATTAACTGGAAAGCTTTTAAGTCAGCAACAATAAAAACTCATACCAGGTCCCCTGTGCCTGCCAGGGGCAATTTCTGAGCATGGAGCCAGGAGTAACCTCTGAGCACTGCCGGGTGTGACCCAAAAACAAAAACAAAAACAAAAATCTCATGCCAACTTGCCAGGTGACACAAAGTCCTTACAGGTAGCACTGTTGTCTTTCTGTGCAAGTTTTGGGGTGCTTCAGTCTCGCTTGATCTTGGGTCATTCAGAACACAAGTCCAGTTGCTGTTAAATTTTAAGAAAGCCAACAAATGGGGGCTGTAGCAATTAGGGTACAGCTGGAGAAGGAGACTAGCTTTGCAACCTAGGTTCAATCCTGGTATCCCATAAGATTCCCCAAGCACCAGCAGGAGAGATTCCCAAATGCAGAGCCCCCTGAACCCTGATGGTGTGGCTCACAAACCAGAAAAGCAAAGCAAAAACTGATAAATGTTCAATGTAGGAAGATAAGAAGTATTCCGGGCTTTTAGAGAGGTGGAAGCCTAAGGAACACTCAGACGTAGGCAGTGAGAGAAGAGAATCATTGGGTTGGATGTTGGGAGAATCCCAGGAGACAAGGTACAGATGTTCAGAACCTCCATTGGTGAGGATGCAGTGGAGATGCTGGCATGGGTTCCTATGTGAGTGCCTGGAAGCATGAGGAGCTGCCTCACTACTATGAGCACACTGCAGAAGGGCATGCATGCTGCAACTACATCATCAGGAAGCACATGCATTACTGCAGAAATTTTGGTATAATGTGCTGACACCCAGCAGGACTGAGCTCGCATGTGTCCAGGTATGGTTGACCAGGAAATGGTTCAAGGGCTGTGGGGAAGTAAAACCTGCATTTGAAACGCTTTAGATTTACAGGGATCTCAAACTCAATTTACCTGGGAGCCGCAGGAGGCAAAGTCGGGGTGATCCTTGAGTGCAAAGTCAGTAGTAAGCCTTGTACATTGGGGGGTGTGACCCAAACAACTAAAACAAAGCAAAACAAAAAAGATTCCTCTAGGGCAGGGCCACAAAATGTTGTATGGAGGGCCACAAACAGCCCACGGGCCGCGAGTTTGAGACCCCTGCTTTAGAATAAGCCAGTGAGAAGGGACCCACAGATCATTGCTATTCATGAAGGGGAAAGAGGTGAGCGACTTTTGACACTTTTTCAGGACAGTTCCAGGGGCGGTGGTGGGTTTATTAATCCATCACTGCCAGGCATTGTGCTGTTGGGAGCGGGCAGCAAGTCACTTGTGGTGTTTCTACTTGTGAATTGAGGCAAACCTATGCCCTTGAGCTTGGCCTCTTCTCACTGTGGGAAGAGTGTGGGCTCCCACCCCACTCACCCCTCAGTAAAAACCTCCATAGTGCTTTTTCCATCATTCCCCAGACTCTCAGAAGGAAGGAAACAGAGTCTGGTAGCACACATCATTCCCTTTTTCTTTCTAGTACATTCTGGAAGCCCTTTTAATTCTTCTCTTCTCTTCTCTTTTCTTTCATTTCGTTTTGTTTCCTTTTCTTTATTTTCATTTCTGGTCTACACCTGGTGGTGCTCAAGAGTTACTCCTGTCTCTGCACTCAGGAATCACTCCTGGTGGTGCTCAGGAATCATACAGATGCTAAGGATTGAACCAGTGTCCGCTGTGTGCAAGGCAAATGCCCTCCCCGCTGTTTTCTAATCTTCTCAAAGCCCTTTTCTAATCTTCTCCTCTCCACCCTTCTTGTCCTGTCCAGTCCCCTGAAGAAGTGGACAAGGAGAACATTCCTGTCTCCGAGTCAGAGAGGAAGGTAGACACGGCTGAGGAGGACACGAATGTGTACACAGAGAAGCACTCGGACAATCTGTTCAAACGTACGGAAGTCCTTGCAGGTGAGAGACTACAAGACCAGGCAGCAGGGATCATCCTTCTGTGGGTCACCTGCCCGAGGAAGGCATCCTGGAGGGACACAGGCGAGAAGTTAGGACAAATATCTTTCTTGTCTACTGACCCTTTAGCTTGCTCCTAGGCAGGAGAGGCCAGAAAAGAGTTTTTCAAATAACAATGAGGGCTGGAGCCATTCCACAGTGCAGAGAGTACTTACCTTGCATGTGGCTGACCCAGGTTCAGTCCCCAACATCCCATAGGGTCCCATGAGTATTACCAGGAATAAATCCTGAGCACAGAGCCACACCTGTGAACAGCAGGTATGGCCCCAAACCCCAAACAAGCAACAGCAAAGATGAGAGGGAGAAAACTCTAGCTTTAGGTCAGGCCTAATTTCAAAATAAACTTTGGATCTTGAGGGGAGGGAATTGACCCCAAAATGCCCATCAAGCTAAGGTTGTGGGCTCCAAATATCTAATTTATCGATGATAAATGTTAATATTGGATTCAAAAGCGGGAAAATTTCTCAGATTTAAGGACACTTAATCCTGGGAAGGATGGGCCCAACTCCATGAGGCAAGGAGTGTAAAGGCAAACTGGAAAGATGGTAGTACCGTGGGGTTGGTACTTACCTTGCATATTACAGTTGACCTGGGTTCAATCTCAACTTCCCAGAGGGTGCCCTGAGCACTGTCGGGCATAACCACCATCCCCCAAAGAAAAGAAAAGAACTGTGCAGGCTCTTTACATATTTACTCTTACAAAATTGCAATCAATGATCTCATTTGTTTTGAGTTGTCATTGAGAAAGTGCTGAGCAGATTAAGCTATGAAATGTGCATCTTGGAAAGATGATGAAGCGTTCCAAGCAAGGAATTATATAAGGTTGTAGATTTTTCTTTGTGAGGCTTTGGCGGATATTTTAATACTAATCAAAGGCAGCATTATACCGTCTTAAATTTGCATAGTTACCTGGCTGCTTCATCGACTCCAGTTTTCTAAATTGTGGAGGTTTTTTGTTCTGTTTTTTTTTGTTTTTGTTTTTGTTTTTGTTTTTGGGTCACACCCAGCAGCGCTCAGGGGTTACTCCTGGCTCCATGCTCAGAAATTGCTCCTGGCAGACACGGGGGATCATATGGGGACCCGGGATTCGAACCGATGATCTTTTTCATGAAAGGCAAACGCCTTACCTCCATGCTATCTCCCGGGCCCTTTTGTTCTGTTTTTAAACTCCCAGATTTGATGAAAACTCTGGTTTTCACCATGAGGGACAATGAGGGGATTGTTGTGTGGGAGTCTTTGCAGGGGAAGAAGAGTACAGTCCTGGAACTTTGGTCCTGGGTGTAATGTTATTGACTGAAAAGTGTGACCCTTAGTCCTTAAACCACCATGATATTGTAAACCAAGGCTAATTCAATCATCACTATTAGCCCTAGTTGAAATCATGTGGTCTGTGAAGCCGTTAATAAGAGTCTAAGGAGTTTGGGCTTGACAAAACTCATATCTGCAATCCTCAAATCTCTTCTAAAAGTCCTTTTCCCCTGATGTGTTGGCAGCGGTGATTGCAGGTGGAGTGATCGGCTTTCTCTTTGCCATTTTTCTCATCCTGCTGTTGGTTTATCGCATGCGGAAGAAGGACGAAGGCAGTTACGACCTTGGTGAACGGAAACCCTCCAGCGCTGCCTACCAGAAGGCCCCCACCAAGGAGTTTTATGCGTGAACCTGCCACTTCGTGTCTCTGTTTCTGAGATCACTGAACTTTTAAGAAATAAAGCTTTTGCATAGAATAATGAAGATCTTTGGTTTTTCTGTTGTTGTTGTTGTTTTTTCATTTTCATGTGTGCGCCACTTGGGCGAGCACACCCCTAAGAAAAATCCTGTTGTATTTAAAACTTTTTCATGTATCTCTTTAGAGCAACCTAAGATTTTGAGGTAACATCCGCTGTGTTTCTGTGAATAGCAGTGGCAAAATATTCTGTTATGATGTGTGCTGTTCATGGAATCGGTTAAAGCTTTTACTGCGCAAGTAGAGAAATTGTTTGTCTTGGATGGCTGGATTTGAAAGCTGTCTGGGTTAGCATTGACTTAAATTGACCTGACCTATTGGTCTAACTTTATTAATTCTCCCCATGTTCCCCCCTCTTATCTGCTTTCCCCCTCTGGTCCCCTTAAACACAAAACTCCATATGCCTTTTGTAACTGTTAAGGTGCAATTTTTGTCTTGGAGAATTCAGAGAATGGTCATTTGGTATCTATGTGAGTTTCAAACATGTCAACTTGAACCTCTACTTTGTATAAATTTCTACGTGTTAATACTATCCATTTTACATTCACTTTTGTTTTGTTTGTTTTCTTTGATTCCCTGTTGCTTCGGGCAGATTTGCAACAGCAAATTAATGTGTAAAATTGGATTATTCCCACAAAACTATTCAGTCGTATCTATCCAATCAGATCCTCTTTCCAGGAGGACAAGCTGCAAATTACTGACAAGCCTCAGCAAACCCAAAGATGTTAACAGTATTTGGAGAAGTTGCTGTGAATGCCCGTGGCCAGTGTATATCTGTTCATTTCTTGCCATTTGAAAGTAGCAATTGGGGTGGGGGTGTTTTGGGGGTGTTTTGTTCTTTAAAAATGCATTTAAGTTGTCAACGTCTTTTTAAGCCTTTGAAGTGCCTATGATTCTTATGTAACTCGTCAAAGACTGGTGTTAATGAGTCTATATAACAGTTTCAAAGAAGTTGGTATTTTATAAGCACAGACAATTCTAATAGTAACTTTTGTAGTCCTACCAATAGACATGAATTGTTATTTGGGAACCAAAAAAAACTACTGAATAAATCATGTGGCCTCCTATTGAAAATGTCACTGTTATAAATTTTGTGCATTTTCCATCAGCCGTACACATTCCCTTTGGTCAAAGACCGTCTGCTCAGGTTGGACGTGGGGGGGTATCGGAGCATTGGCACAGGACTCGGTAGATCTAAACCAAAGAACTCTCTGACAGTACAGTAGATGAGCAGATGTGCTTGTGAACCGGCCAGAGGAAACTGGAATGGATTGTCCTATGTGTCTGAGTAGAGGTATGGGAAGGCTTCCAAGAGACTTCGATGATTGCAAGCTCACTAGGATAAGGGAGCACAATATGGAGAGGGATGCTTGCTTGCTTTGGCAAATAACTTTCAGTGCTATCAATTCCAAAGAATGGAAGGGGCCTCTCCTTACTTGGGTCTCTAAGGGTTAGTCTGCTGAGAGATGATTTGACCTTGGAGCGCCTGCTTCAGATCTGTCCTTGATGCTAAACCGCAGGACCAAAAGAATAAGTCACATGCCTTGTCTGCATGCCAGGAGATAGATAGGGTCAAGCTGCCTTGCTCCCTTCCTGAGACAAACTTGGCTGTATCAAGGATGGAAGAATGAAGGTGATTAGCGCCTTCTTTCTGCAGAATATTTCTTTTTTTCTGCTTAGCCATTCATTCAATTTCCAACCATGAGCCACCGAGTCAGACAGCAGGACTCAGTAATCTTTATGTGTGGTTTGCTTTCTATAAAATAGGGATGCTTTATTTCAGTAGCAGTCCCTGGAATTGTCAGAGAACGCCTTCAAAACAAAACATTTTTAGCAACACACAGGCAGTGTTTTTTGCTTCAATTCTGAATGGCCGTAAACTCCTGGCCCATCGCTTAGGAGTCCATCTGCTTTGGGGGATTGAAAAGAAAATACCAGCTCCCAACCTCCCCTCTCCTGTTTGTAGCTAGAGAGGCTAAGTGCATGGTGGGGATGGAGATTTCAACTTCCAACTGTGCAACGCAGAGCGAATTCAGTGTGGAGAGTTAACAACTGCTGGAATTTCTGTGCCAGGAAAAGAACATTTCTGGCAAATATTTTGTCACTGCTGTAAAGCAAAATATTTGTTCAAGTGCCAAAATAAAGTCTGTCTTGCTGAAAGTAAAACCTTATTGCATAGACTGGCATCCACTTTTCTTCAACTGTATGCTTTTCTGCTTCGTTTCTACATTCTTTTCTTTGAAAGATGCAGTAAACAGTGCTTTAAAAAGTGTTAGTGACGACTGAGTTCGGGAGAATTTTGAATCAAATATAAATATTAAAGCTGATGTGAAAACTTACTGTTTCTGTAACCACCTGTAAATGATTTTCTGTGTGTGAATGTGGCCTTGTGTGAGCAATTTGCAATCTTTGCAACAGGGAGGGGGAGCCTAGAATGTTTTTTTTTAAAGTTTCAGCTGCAGAAGAGTAAATGAGTGAACTGCAGCAGTAAGAATGATTTTGTTGAGTTGAACTGAAGTTGGATCTTGGCTGACAACAGTACATTCATGGCGTCGGCTAAGTAAATGCTTTCTGCAGTTTGGATAAAAGAATGAACTGGAATTATTTTGGAATTTCCAGAACTGCCCAAAGGAAAGAAGTCAGGCTCAGTCTATACATACAATCTTTTCACCTTTAAACACAGGACTTTAGGATTCTAAACCATTTGAAAACTAGGCTGGGAGAGAAATTCACCTCTGAGGTCAGCAGAGAAGAAGCAAAGCATTTTAGGGTGGGAGTGGTAGACTCCTCCTAATTCCAGTGCCTCAACTCATCCAAGCCTGTCTTAACATTGTTTAAATCTGAGATAGGAGCACAAAGGCCAACTGTCAGATAAGAATTTCAACTTGCATGAGATAGATTAAAGCCCAGTTGTCAAAGGAGTCTCTGAACCAGGAGCAGGTAGAAATATAAATTGGATGTATATCATTCCCAGGTCTGCCCTACTTCAAGGAAAGAATTTTCCTCCTTTTGAGACAAGAAAGCTTTTGGGAGTATTCAATCTGCCCAATTAAAAAGTTTTAATAGGGCCAGAGAGATAGCAAGGAAGTAAAGCATTTGACTTGCATGCAGAAGGTCGGTGGTTTGAATCCCGGCAACCTGTAAGGTCCCCCAAGCCTGTCAGGAGTGATTTCTGAGTGTAGAGCCAGGAGTAACCCCTGAGCACCGCCACCTGCCAGGTGTGATCCAAAAAACAAACAAAAAATAGTTTTACTGGGGATGGAGTGACAGCACAGCAGATAGGACATTTGCCTTGCATGCAGTCAACCTGGGTTCAATTCCTATATCCCATATTGTCCCCTGAGCACTGTCAGAGCCAGGGATAACCCCTCAGTACTGCTGGGTGTGGCCCCAAAACAAAACAAAAGTTTTTCCCATAATAGTAAAAGCATATGTATGCAGGTAGATGTTTCTTTACAAACTAGACCAACTGTGCTTGCATATTTGGTAATACTGGAGTGGAACTTTTCCAGCCTTGAAAAACACAGTATAAAATGTGGGAAATCAGGGGCTGGAACAATAAACAGTACAGCAAGGAGGGCATTTATCTTGCATATGGCCAACCCAAGTTCTACCCCAGTCATCCCATATGGTCCCCCTAACCTGCCATGAGTTACTTCTGGGTGCAGAGCCAGAAGTAACATCCTTGAGTGCAGTCCAGATGTGGAAATAAAGTGGAAAACTGGCCATCTAAAAGACTAAGCTAAGAAATCCCAATAAAAGGACTCTACTCTGGTCACCCATAGAACAAAAATGCCCTGCAGAGGATTTCCCACAGTTACAAAGTTGTTCATGGTTCAGTTTCAGACATACAATGTCCAACATCCTTCACCAGTGCACATTTCCTACCAAAAATGTCCCCAGTTTCTCTCCTACCCTGCCCACTGCCTATCTCTGAGGCAGACATTTTTCTTCTAGAGAGAACATTCTTTTATCAGGAAGGTGACCAATCTTCACCTTCCAAAACTAAAGTTTTGTGTAACTTTATAACTCATAGGTATATTCAATATTTGAACTATTTTTGAAATTTTAGGGTAATTTTTTTTTTTTTGTGGGGAGGCTCTGTGCTCAGAAATCAGTCCTGGCTCAGGGGATCATATGGAATTCGGGATTCGAACCACCATAAGTCCTGGGCTGGCTGCATGCAAGGCAAACGCCCAACCACTGTGCTATCTCTCTGGGCCTTTGGGGAAAATTTTTAAGCAGCCAGTGAAATGATCCCCCTATATTATTATAGAGTTGACTTTATTATCAAAGCATCTTTATAGCTTTATTATAATTATAATGGTGGAAAATACATTTTTTTTAAACCCTTGGTTTTAAAGAACAGTTTTAGGCAATACCATCTCTACCTGGTATTTCTCAGTTTTGAACTTACGATGGTCAATAGTGAGACTCATTCACAGAAGGCAGATGAGAAAGGTGGGGCCAAAAATAAAGTAAAAAAGTAAAGGGGCCAGAGACATGGGTAGACATAGGTTGGGTACTTGCTTTGCATGTAGTTGACCCAGGTTTGATCCCCAGCATCCTATGTGGTTCCCTGACCTCCACCAGGAATGATCCCTGAGCACTACCAGGTATGACCCCAAAACAAAAATGGGGTACCCTAAGCAAGTGGAAAGTGGGAGTTCAACACTAACGCTTTCTGACTGAAATAAACTATCAGATTTGGCCATCTATGGCAGTCATAATTAACTTGTTTAGAAAACTAAAAAATAAATGGGATTGAGGCTGCAGGGGAGGGGCAGCAAAAAAATTGGGACAACAGGAGCTGGAGTGATAGCATAGCGGTAGGGCGTTTGCCTTGCAGGTGACTGACCCAGGACTGACCTTGGTTCCATCCCAGGAGTCCCATATGGTTCCCCAAGCCAGGAGCGATATCTGAGCTCATAGCCAGGAGTAACCCCTGAGTGTCACTGGGTGTGGCCCAAAAACCAAAAAAAA
>PVKC010015232.1:0-21589 GCA_004027635.1 Crocidura indochinensis | reverse complement strand
TGCCAGAGTTATTAGCACCTGTACAGCCAAAGGACAAGATGATGGTGTTAGATCCCACTGAGAGCTACAGCTAGGAAGAATGCTGTAACTGCCAGGGCTGGGGTACAATGCAGAGAGGTCCTGAGAAATACCTGTGTTCTCTTTCCCCTCCTTTCTTGGTGCTTCTCATTCTTGAAACCCAACTGGAAGCCAGCAGGGGAGCACTGAGATTTAGTTTTCTGTGAGGCACAGAGACTGGAACATCAGCAAATAACCACTATTGTCTGTTTCTGACACTTCATGTTGAATGTGTTGAAAAGATTCAAAATCTATTTTCAGGGGCCGGGCGGTGGCGCTGGAGGTAAGGTGCCTGCGCTAACCTAGGACGGACCGCGGTTTGATCCCCCGGTGCCCCATATGGTCCCCCGTGCCTGCCAGGAGCAATTTCTGAGCATGGAGCCAGGAGTAACCCCTAGGCACTGCCGGGTGTGACCCAAAAACCAAAAAAAAAAAAATCTACTTCCAGTGGAATCTTTGATTCACCACAACTAGGATGTAGGTCATATCTTATTATTTTGTACCAGGCAGGTATGAAAAAAATCTAGAGATAAGAGTGATAATATTGCAGATAAGGTTGCTCAAATGTGTCTCATCTAGGTTCAGTCCCCAGCACCACAGAAGGTCCCTCCAGCCCTGCCAGGAGTAAGCCCCGAGCACTCCTGAGTGTGGCCCCTCAAAAAAACAAAGGTTTGAAAAATCTAGTTACCCATGCACCTTGTTACAAGTCATCATGGATTGGTACCTAGAAGTAAAAAATGAAAAGAAAAAAAAGGAGAGAGAGAGAGAGAGAAAATAAGTATCTGTTACAGAGGCAGGCTAGTGGTGTGTAAAGAGTTAATGGGGAAATGGTCAAAGGAAACGAACACTAGGTGAAGGAATGGGTGTTAGAACGTTGTATAACCAAAACTCAACTACCAACAACTTTTCAACTCTGTAACTCATGGTAATTTATTAAAATTTTTTATTTTTTAAAAAAAATTATCTGGCTGGAGCAGTGGCACAAGTGATAAGGCTTGCCCACGCTAACCTAGGACGGACCGTTGTTTGATCCTCTGGCATCCCATGCGGTCCCCCCGTGCCTGCCAGGAGCGACTTCTGAGCGAATAGCCAGGAGTAACCCCTGAGCATCACTGGTTGTGGCCCAAAAACAAACAAAAAAAAAACCCAAAACAAAACAAAAAAAACCCAACCAAATTACCATGGATGCTTGAAGCCCATCCCTATTCTTCAAAGAACTTGTATTCTTCCTTTATTTTACCCAGAAGTATCTATAAAACTATTGAAAACTGGAGATGGAGGATGTACAGGGGTAAGTAAGGTGCTTGCCTTGTTCATGGGTGACCCAAAGTTGATCCCAGGCATTGTGAATAGCTCCCCAAACAAAACCCCAAATAAAAAACTCAGTATGCTGGTTTCAGGGACCCCCCATGTGCACAAGCTGCTTCCAAAAGTGTGGAAAGAGAGCCCTAGAAATGTACCCCTACAAGCATTGCAAAATTTGCAAAAGGAAACTTTTCACTGCAGTTCAGACACCCTCTTTTTGAAGACCTTTTTGTTGACTTTCATCCCACTTAGACTTCTTTTAGGCCCTCCAGACCTGGTAGTGTGCTATTGACAGCGTCAAGTGTTGGGTATACAAGTTGACTCTGTTCAGGCTTCTGTCTTCCCAGTGGCAGGCGGCGTATCTGACATCCAGAGACCTTTGGGGAAGGGAGACAGCAGTGAGAGAAACCAGGCATAGATGAAAAGCTATGTGTTCCTGCCTGTTGCACACATCCCCCAAATCAAGCTGGCATCAGGGAAGTACTCAACCTCACCCCAAGTGACACGCTTCTCTCTGCTGTGCTTTGTGCTTTCAGATGCAGATGGAAACCTGTGTCGAAGTAACCAACTGCTGCAGGTCGTGCTGACTATGCACCGGATCATCGTGTCTTCCACGGAGCTGCTCCAAAGAGTGATTGCCCTATATCCTTCACAGAGTCGGGCTGCCCCATAGGGTGCATTCAGAAGGATCTAGAAATGTGCTGTGTACTTCCATTTTCATTGCAGTTAGTGGGTTCCTCTGTGTGAGTGAGTGAGTGAGTGAGTGAGTGAGTGAGTGAGTGAGTGAGTGAGTGAGTGTGTTTCTGCATGTCTGTATTCTCCTGGGTAAGACAAGATCACTGATGCTGGTTGTTCTGAGAAGCAGTCAAAGAAATCGGCAAAATCAACCTGCAACTCATTTCTTTCCATGTCTCTTGCTAGTGGGAAATATTTTTCCTACAGATGAGTCAAAAGTCACATTCATCTTATGCATATTAACCAGGGTGCAGACATGACTCAGATAAGCTGCTTACTCTGGCCAGTTCTCTCACCTTCTCTAGGATCTGAAGAGGGATGCCCAACACTGCAACAACTGAGGTGTCGGCTGGGGCCTTTCTTCTCTGGTCAGAGGCACTGACTTTGTACCTAAGCAAACCCTGCAAGGTGTTAACTTCTCCTGGGGTGTCAAGTGAGTGGGGTAGAGAACAGGCTGCTTCCCCTTCACTAGAGACTCTGTTCCCAGAAGAAGAGGGTGGTGGGAGGTGAGACCCTCAGGCACCTGCAGCCCAGCTCTTAGCACTGAGTCATGAATCACAAAGGTGGTGCTTAGCCCTTCACAAAGGGCACACAGAAAAAAGAGATGAAAGTCAGCAGTTTCAAATCCTTTCTTGAGCCTTCCTTATAAATCTTCACCTTCAAGGTTGGAGTGCTGAAAGAGTCACATAATAAGAGCTACAGTTATAGGCCACAGAGACGCAACAAGGGTTAAAAACCTATCTTGCATACAGCCATCTTCCATTTGGATCCTTGTTGGCACCCCTTCATGATCCCTCAAGTACCACCAGGAAGGCTCCTGAGCACAAAGTCACTAATAAGCCCTGAACACAGCCAGGACCAAAATAAATAGATTGATGTGATGCCTTCCACACCCCATTTCAGGTCTGTGTCTGGGCAGTGACAGGGACCTTCTGGTCCCTCCCATCCATCCTCCTTTTCCCAAATCACAGAGATGCTAACATCCCCACAAAGACATTTCAATTTATATAATATATATTGATTGGACATATATATTGCATATATATTTCAGAATGGATCTAGCACTTCTTTCTTCTAGAAAATACACTGCTCAAAACCCAGCTGAACAAACCAATGAACTCGTTTGCAATATTTTTATCATACTTAGCTAACTTTGCTTATTTAGGAAAATAACCTCTAAAGCAGATATACCTCTAGCCACCTTTTATAAAAAAAAAGATACAATAGATCACTTTCTTAAATACTCTGAAATTCTAGTAGTCCAATCCACTAAATGCAAAGACCAATGGAGAAACTAAGTATGATAACTGCAGTTGGGGATATGGAAAGAAATCCTGTTAAATTTCTAAGTCCACCAAAATGATGTGGACCTAAAATCAACACTTAATGTGTTAGCAACAGAAATCAAGGAATTACTAGCCTGTGAAATTAAGAAATCTATAGATGAGCAATTCAACCAACTCAAAGAACTCTTTCAGAAGATGAGAAAATCCATACAAATGGAACTGAAGGAACTAAAAAAACATGTTAGCGGGGCCGGGTGGTGGCGCTGAAGGTAAGGTGCCTGCCTTACTGCGCTATCCTTGGACGGACCACGGTTCGATCCCCCGTGCCCCATATGGTCCCCCAGGCCAGGGGCGACTTCTGAGCGCATAGCCAGGAGTAACCCCTGAGCGTCACTGGGTGTGGCCCAAAAACCAAAAAAAAAAACAAAACAAAAAAAAAACATGTTAGCAAACCATAGTAGCAGAATTACACAGGTAAAGAATTGCATACACGAACTTGAAGACAAATTACAAGCCAGAACTGATAAAGAAGGCAAAAAAGAAAGGAGAGACAAAACATGGGACAAAAAAGTAAGGTATTTAATGAACAAAGACAAAAGAAATAATCTCCGAATTATACCAGAAGAGGAGGAAAAAGGGAAAGGGGAAAAGCAAGTAGTAAGGGAGATAATAGCAGAGAACTTTCCCACTCTCTGGAAAGAGGCTGCTGTACAAATCCAAGAGTCTAAAAGAGAGCCAAACAAAACCTGATAGCACAACACCAAGACATACAGCAACCCAATTGGGAAAACAACAACAACAACAGCAACAAAGAAAGAGATGGATTCTTTAAAGCAGTAAGGGAGAAGAAAAACCTCAAGTATAAAGGAAAGAACATAAAAGTCAAGCCAGATCTTCCACTTGAAACAATCCAGGCAAGAAAAGATTTGAATGGCATATTCAAACTCCTGAATGAAATAAACTTTCAACCTAGAGTTCATTACCCAGCAAAACTCTCATTTATATGGGAGCGAGAGTTAAAAACATTCTCAGAAAAAAAAATATCTCACAATATTTGTGCTAACCAAATTAACTCTAAATGAACAACTCAAAGATCAATTACATAAGCCAAATACCCAATTGTAACAATAACCTTACACAATGTAGTGGCACAACAGCCCCTTCTGTCAATAATTTCCTTAAATGTCAATGGACTAAACTCTCCCATCAAAAGGCATAGAGTAGCGGGTTGATAAGGAAACAAAACCCACCCATTTGCTGCCTGCAGGAAACACACTTAAAAAGTTCAGGATAAGGGCCAGAGTGATAGCACAGTGGTAGGGCATTTGCCTTGCAGTTGCCAACCTGGTTCGATCCTTGGTCTCCTATTTGATCCCAGAGCCTTCCAGGAATGATTTCTGAATGTAGAGCCAGAAGAACTGTCAGGTATCGCCCCAAAAAATCATAAATAAAAATAAAATAAAGAATAAAATAAATAAAAGTTCAGGATAGACACAGGCTCAGAGTTAAAAGATGGAAAACAATTATATAAGCCACTGGAAAACAAACAAAAAAAGCTGGGATGGCCATACTTATATCACACCAAACTGCATTTAATCTTAAGAAAATACTCAGAGACAAAGATGGACACTACTTATTGACCAGGGGAACAATAGATCAAGAGATATTAACTCTGATAAACATTTATGCACCAAATGTAGAGCCAGCAAAATATGTAAAGCTTTTGCTCTCAAATAAAGAATATTAATGGGCCAGGGAAACATAAGAATTAAAGTGCTTTCCTTGTACCATATCATGCCTAAGTATGGGACAAAAACTCCAAAAACAAATAATATATTAGTTCTAATGGTAGAAAATAGTTAATCACTGTAACCTCTATCTTAATTTTCACTTTATTCAATATGTATCTTTTTATTTCTGGACAGTATAACTTAAGAAGCTTTTCCTTGGCCAGGCAGTGGCGCTAGAGGTAAGGTGCCTGCCTTGCCTGAGCTAGCCTTGGACGGACCGTGGTTCGATCCCCAGTGTCCCAAATGGTCCCCCAAGACAGGAGCGACTTCTGAGCGCATAGCCAGGAGTAACCCCTGAGTGTCACCGGGTGTGGCCCAAAAACCAAAAAAAAAAAAGAAAAGAAAAAAGAAAAAGAAGCTTTTCCTCTAGGATTTCAGAAAAGGTGCAGAGCTTTTACATTTTTAACTTTAAAATAGAATCATTGTGAATAACAAAATTACAAAGATATTTATTATTGAATTTCAGGCATACAGTGTCCCAAGTCTTTCATCAGTGTCCACTATCCTCCATAAATATTCCCAATTAAAAGGCATAGTGCTCTGGTGGGAATGTTGACTGGTCCAGCCTTTTTGAAAACAAATATGGACATTCCTCAAAAACTAGAAATTGATTTCTCATATGACCCAGCAATACTGATCCTGGGAATATATCCTAGGGACCCAAAGGCACAAAGCCTCTGCACTCTTATGTTCATTCCAGTACTTTCATAATAGCCAGAATCTGGAAACAACCCAAGTGTCTGAGAACAGTGGAAGTAGACATCTACTATAATACATCTACACATCTAGCTGTGAAAACATGACGTTTGATTATACATGAATGATGCTGAGTGAAATGAGTAAGAGAAGGATAGACATAGAATGATAAGGTGCACTTATTTGTGGTGTATAAAAAAGCCAAGATAGTATGGTAATAATATCAAAAAATGATAGATACGAGGACCAGTGGACCAGTCCAAGATAGGAAGCTTGCCTCAAGTAGTAGGGGGGTGCAGTTAGAGTAGAGAAGGAACCACTATGACAATGATAGTTGGAAATTATCACTCTGAAGAAATGGGTGCTAAAAGGAGGCAAAATTATATACATGGTACCCCTTCAGTAATGATATTGCAATCCATAATGTCTAAAAGGAAAATAAAAAGGAAACAATAAAAATATATTCTATACGGAAATTGGGGAGATAGGTGGTGGGAAATGTGAAAGTTGTTCTATATTGTATGATGATAATTCAATCATGAACAACTTTATGGGGAAAAACATTGTTATGCATAACCTTGTAATCATGGTTTTAAATTATAAAAAAATGCCTGCCATAGAGGAATACAGAGTACAGTAGAGAGGAACAGAGGTAAACTAGGACACTGGTGACAGGGATGTGCATTTGAGAAGGGATGGGTGTAGGACAATGACTAAAATTCAATCATGAACAAATTTATAACTGCATCTCATGGTGATTCAATTAAATAATTTATTTTAACACAAAGAAATCAAAGGGTGCAGTGCAGTGCTTTTATCCTGTTAGCCAGATAAGCTGACCAACCTGAACCACCATCTGTAAGTTGCAGTATAACACCTAGGCACTGTTTTCTTATATGACTAAGTAAAGTAAGCCACAAAACCTTTGTGAGTACTGGCCACAGTTTGAATTTTGTAAGTCATCTGGAAGAGTATTGAAAATGGATTGAAAAGGGAAGATATCGTACTGTAACTTATATTTATGTCTTCCTCTACCTGTAGAATGTGTTTTCCAGGGCATAAATCAGCATAGCTTATCCTTGCAACTCTAGACTGTGGTTTAGCAACTGGCCCAAGTTAGGGCCCTATGAACATGACGGCCACAGGTGCAAAAACGGTGCCGTGTGGCCTCTCTGTGTAGCACAGCGTCAAGAGGAGGAGTCAGACTAGAGGAGTTCTGAGAACTAATAAGAAGTGAGATTCCTGTCACTGAAATTCAAGATAAGCAATGAAAGAAAAAAAAGGTTATTTTCCCTCCCATGCCTGTTCTTAGATCTGGAAGGAATAGAATGGTGAAAGGAAATGAGGGATTGCCTGTTGATTCCTCCTTTCTTCCACTTCTAGAAAGGGAAGGTATAGGTTTCTAAAGCATGCTGTGAAGAGTTCAGCTAGTTGCTGGATAGGCCCAGCAGTGGTTGCTGAGAGGAGAAGGTGTAGGACAGAAGCATCCAGCAGATGCTGTTGTTAACTTAGGTAGGTACCTGCTGGCATTTGCTTCATCTCCATGATGAGGAGACAGGTGTCCTGTCTGTCATGGAGCTCTGATGACATTTAGAGGCATCTGTCCAAAATTCTGAGTGGATTTTCTGTGCACCCTCCATTGTCAGCACTGAAATGTAGACTGACAGTTCAGAACATACATTCCTGCCCACAGTGACTAGCAGAAGATAATGGATGAAGGGTTATAGTCACCAAGTAGTTACAAAACAGAGGTGTGTTTTTGTGCTGGTTCCTAATTAAAAAAAAAAAATGAAACATTCCAACACAGAGATCAAATAGCAGAAACATTGAACCTGGAAATGTGTTTATCTGTAGCATTCCTCATATTTGAACCATTTTTTTGGGGTGGGGAGATGTTTCGGGCCATATACAGTGGTGCTCAGGGCTTATTCCTGACAGTTCTCATCATATGGGATGCCTGGAATTGAACCTGGGTCAGCCATGTGCAAGGTAAGTGTCTTACCCACTGTGTATCTCTCCAGCTGCATGACTTACTTTATTTTGACTTTAATTGCTTGTTTGCATTTTGGCTAAGATCAAGTGTATTTTGACTTCTTTTTTGGTTGATGTGTGTGTTTTGTGTTTCTATTTTGGTGTTTCTTAGGGGAATATTTTATAGGCAATAAATCAAGTAAAGTTTTTTTTAATTATTTTTTTAGCAAAGTCATATTTTAAAAATATATGGCTTTTAGGGCCGAAGAGATAGCACAGCAGTGTTTGCCTTGCAAGCAGCCGATCCAGGACCTAAGATAGTTGGTTCGAATGCCGGTGTCCCATATGGTCCCCCGTGCCTACCAGGAGCTATTTCTGAGCAGACAGCCAGGAGTAACTCCTGAGCACCCCCGGGTGTGGCCCAAAAAACCAAAATTAATTAATTAATTAATTAAAAAGTATGGCTTTTAGATGGGCCAAAGGGATAATACAACGAGTAGGGCATTTGTCTTGCATGCAACTGACCTGGATTTGATGCCCACATACCATATGGTCTCCTGAGTACTTCCAGGAATACTCCTCAGCACCTCTGGGTGTGGCCCACGCACAAACAAAACCTCACAAATTACTATATTATTTTTTATACATTTAGCTTTTTTTTTTTTTTTTTTTTTTTTTTGGTTTTTGAGTCACACCCAGCAGCGCTCAGGGGTTACTCCTGGCTCTATGCTCAGAAACTGACCCTGGCAGTCTCGGGGGACCATATGGGATGCTGAGATTCGAACCACCATCCGTCCACATGCAAGGCAAATGCTTTACCTCCATGCTATCTCTCCGGCTTCACATTTAGCATATTTTACAAGCATTAAAGGGCCTTGAAATAATTGCTTAATTTGAATAATGCTAATGCCATGGGTGAGGTCCTAGGTTCACTCTGCTGCCACACACACAAACAAACATGCACACACAGGATTGAGGGAATGGTTTTTGGAAATTCTTTCAAAGATGAGCTGTTGTATGGCTATGCTATAGAGGCTTCCATTTCCCTTAACCAGTTTCACCTATAAAGATGCCTTGGCAAAGAATTCTCCAGGGTTTTGCCTGAAGATCTGCTACTTTGTAAGGTAAAGCCTGGGTGCTCTTGGGTCTTGGGTGAAGCAGGGACTGTGGCTCCGTCTTAGTGTGCCCCATCATTTCCTTCCTGGCCTTCTGTAGAACATCTGAGAGCAGAGGAGAAAGTCCAGCTCTAATAGTGGCAATGCCTCCACTGCACCAATTTCTTTTCGTGTGCCTACACTTAAAATTTGTAATATTTGGGCTGGAGAGCTAGTAGAAAGGTTAAAGCACCTGTCTAGCATGCAGTTATGCCACAACACGGGTTTAGATCTTGGTACTGCCTATGGTCTGGATCATCTGCCAGGAATAACCCTTGAGCACAGAAATAGGTGTTACTCCTGAATTGGGTGTGAACCCAACAAAACAAAATTGTAATTTTTAATCTTCATTGACATTAATTGCTATACGGAAAGAAACGAAGATGATAAAATAATAATGGTTGTATTGCATTTCTAATTGTAAAAGTCATATTAGAAAGAATTTTATTTGCGGAAGGGGTTAGTTTTAGACTACACCCAGCAATACTCAGTGTTTCCTCCTGACTTCTCTCAGGGTTCACTTCAGGTAGGCTTAGGGAATCATATGGGGTGCTGGGGATTGAACTGGGAATGGCTGCGTACAAAGCAAGTGCCCTACCCTCCACGTACATCACTCTAGCCCCCTTCTAAACTTTTTTTTTTGTTTGGTTTTTGGGTCACACCCGGCAGTGCTCAGGGGTTACTCCTGGCTCCATGCTCAGAAATTGCTCCTGGCAGGCACGGGGGACCATATGGGGCACCGGGATTCAAACCGATGACCTTTTGCATGAAAGGCAAACGCCTTACCTCCATGCTATCTCCCGGGTCCCCCTTTCTAGACTTTTGAAACTACACAAGGCGGAGAAGATCTATTCCTAGCAGTGCTCATTGGCTATTCTCAGCTTCTCAGAGGTCACTCCTGGCATTGTTTGAGGCACTATACACAGAGCCACAGATAAAAACTGTACCTCCTTCCTGCATGCAAAGCCTGTGTTCAGCTTATGAAGTACTGCTTCAGCCTACAGAATTGAATCAACTACAATAATGCTTATGCCCAAGTTCTAAATTCCTTTGTACTTTTTCTCAAGAAGATAAATATGTTGTTAGGGTGACACTTGAGGAGCCATGTGGAGCAAGTGTTGAACTTAGGGCGTCACTCATGCAATGCCCTTATTCGGAGCCACATCTCTGGCATGCTAAGATTTTTTTAAACATAGCCTTGAGATTAAATACATATGAAACTGTGTGACCTATAGTTTTTACTTAACTTTATATCATAGAAATCCCCTTTAGTTATCAGACTTTTTGCAAACTTTATTCTTAATGGACCAAAGAACAATGTGCTGAAGCAGAGTTCATAGATTCCTTGCCCCATTCTCACACTTGGTTTCTCAGTAGTTGTGTCTTTTAAAATTGCTCGGAAGCAGCAGAGCAGTGGCGCTAGAGGTAAGGCATCTGCATATGGTCCTCTCAAGCCAGGAGCGATTTTTGAGCGCAGAGCCAGGAGTAACCCCTGAGTGTCAAATGGGTGTGCCCCCCAAAAAAAATTTTGCTCTGATACACTTCATCTTGCCTAAATCCTTGTCACGGCTACTTGGACCATGCTGAGCCTCATCCAATCAAATATTTAGTGGAGAGCAGCAGAGAATTATTGACAGGTGATTTTTTTTCTTTTCCACCCCCACCCCAACTCTGTAGAACCTACATATAGAAGATATTTTCTATTTTTATTCTTTTGTTTTTGCTTTGGGAGCTACATCTGATGATGCTTGGGGGAAGGGACTATTCCTGGTTTAGGGGATCAGATTATCATATGTAGTACCAGTAATAGTACCAGTATTGGGGTTGGCTACATGTGAGACACATGTTTTAGCCACTGTATGCTCTCTCTATATATAATATTTTCTATATTTTATTTATTTTTAATCTATTTATTTATTGGGTCTGGGGTCACACCTGGTAGTGCTCAGGGGTTACTCCTGGCTCTATACTCAGAAATCGCTCCGGGCAGGCACAGGGGACCATATGGGATGCTGGGGATCGAGCCAGGCTCGCCCTGGGTCGGCCTCATTCAAGGCAAACACCCTACTGCTGTGCTATCTCTCTGGCCCCGTTTTTCATATTTTCAGGAATACTGAAGGACAACCCAGCTTCTTATCTTTCCAATCCAGTCAGTGGGAAGAACCTACTAGAACGTGGGTCCCTGGCATTGTCTGTGATTGTGTCTCTTACAGGTATTGGATTACAGAGTTTTGGATCATGTTTAAGATGGACGCCAGCCTAACCCACACCATGGAGGAGTTTCAGGACCTGGTAAAAGCCCGTGGGGAGGAGCTGCACTGCCGGCTCATCGACACCAGTCAGATGTGAGTGTTCAGGCTGCTCAGGCTGGCTGTAGGCTCGGTGGCTGGCCAGGGACCTCAGCACGGTGAAAAGCCTGACATGCTATGGTGACCTGGTGATAATGCTATTGGTGACTCAGACCCAGAGCAGAGAGAAAAGGCCCCAGTGCAAAGGAAACCAGTCGAACAGAAGGACTCAAAGGTTTCCCGAGAACTGAATGCTCAAGGCTGCTGCCTGAGCAGGTTAAGCGCAGGGGCTGTGGGGACTAGACTGCCGGATAGACAGAGTGAGAGATTCCGGGGTGCGAGATGCTACGCAGGAAGCACAGTACCAGAAGGGAGCTCAGAAATAGTCTTCCCTTGGGTTCTTTATGAGACAGGTGCACTCTGGAAATCCCAGCACCTGCCCTCGTTTCTAGCGGTAGGGCACATGGAGGTGGCAATGGCTTCCACTGCAACTGCTTTCCCTGGAACTGTGCACCCAAATAGTAGCTAGAACAGGTTCTTAATCTTCTTTAGACTAGAGCCCCCTTTTCTGAAAACAAAATACACTTGCTTTAAGTAAATATAGTGTGTTCTCTCTCTCTCCCTCCCTCCCTCTCTCTCTCTCTCTCTCTCTCTCTCTCTCTCTCACACACACACACACACACACACGAGGTTACTACCATCCATTTGCTCTTTTCAGTGCCCCCCCCCATTATCCTCCTGTGGGTTAGACACAGGATCTAGTAGTAGAGGTGAGGAAACAGACTTGCTGCTGCTTGTAGCCTAAAGTAAAGGCATTCCACAGGCAGTGCCCTGGACTTCAGAAGAATCACTAAAACCCACCAAAATTCTTTTAATTGCCAGCACAGAAAGAAAGATTGATCTGAAGAAACTCTCTTACTACACTGTATTGTTCAAGGAATGCTGGTTAATGGTACTGTGCGGGAAACATTAATGGATTCGTGAGCATGAAAAAATCATTTTGACATATTCTTTTTCCTTCTTTTCTCTCGTTTGACATTTTGCCCCTATGAAAGCAATTCCCGTGACTGGTCCAGGAAATTGACTCAAAGGATAAAATCAAATACCAGCAAGAAGCGGAAAGTCTCTCTGCTCTTTGACCATCTGGAGCCAGAAGAACTCTCAGAGCACCTCACCTACCTCGAATTTAAGTCTTTCCGGAGGATATCGGTAAGTACTCGGGACCCAGATACACTGACTTGGATGGGTTAGAAAAGAAGTGAAGTTGGGGTCCGGAAGATAGCATGGAGGTAAGGCATTTGCCTTTCATGCAAAAGGTCATCGGTTCGAATCCCGGTGCCCCATATGGTCCCCCGTGCCTGCCAGGAGCAATTTCTGAGCATGGAGCCAGGAGTAACCCCTGAGCACTGCCGGGTGTGACCCAAAAACCAAAAAAAAAAAAAAAAAAAAGAAGAAAAGAAGTGAAGAAATTCATCTACCTGTCTACTCCTCACTCTGGAGACACCCCTCAGTGACCAACAGCTCCATCGAGTCCAGAAAATTAGCTGAACCCTTTCATTGGTCCCGTTGTACCTCTTCCCCTCCCAGCTCCCATGCCCACATCACTTACAAAATTATTCCATTCACTCAGGTAACTGTACATAGGCCAACATGTGTACAGAATACACCATTCACCTCTGATAATCATTAGGCTTCTAGAACCTTATTTCCCCCCCAAAATTTTCCTACCAAGAGAAAAAAACAGTCCTCAAGGAGTTTGAGTTCATCCAAGAATAGGATTTGAATGGTTCTGGGAAATACTAAAATAAAGTAGATGCCAGAGGTCCCTGGAAGTGGTCCTCAGCTTGGGTCCAGGCTCCTGATTGGGGCAGGACTCTGGTTGCAAATATAAACTTTGACTTGACCCTCTATTTCTTATGGAAGGCATGGTCCCCTCCTGGATAATATTTTCAAATATTGCTGGCTTATCTGTATAGTTTTAGGTTTTATTTTTGGCTTGCCTAACACAGTTTTAGATAGTTTTTCCAGACAATAAATAGGGTTAAAGGACAGGGTTATCTGCTGCAAACTGAATAGCATGGTTTTTCTGCTTATTACAATAGTTTGGGGTGGGAGGGGAAATTACTGGGAATTACTGGAATCTTTTTTTTTTTTTTTTTTTTTTGGTTTTTGGGCCACACCTGGTGATGCTCAGGGGTTACTCTGAGTCGCTCCTGGCTTGGGGGACCATATGGGACGCCGGGGGATCGAGCCTCGGTTCATTCTAGGCTAGTGCGGGCAAGGCAGACACCTTACTTACCTCTAGTGCTACCACGCTGGCCCCTGGATTCAATTTTTAAAACTTTTTTATTGATTAGTTTTTAGCCACACCCACCGGAACTCAGGGGTCACTCCTGGCTCTGCACTCAGAAATTGACCTTGGCAGGCTGGGGAACCACACGGGATGCCAGAAATCGAACCGGGTCCCTACTGGGTTGGTCACATGCAAGGCAAACGCCCCACCACTGTGCTGTCTCTCTGGCCCCTGTAATCATTTTTTAAGTGGATCTGTGACCACACGGAGATAGCCTAGGGGTTAAGCCTTCCTTGCAAAGTGGCTAACCCCCAGTTCAACCTGTAGCACCATATATGATCCATCAGCCCTGCCAGAGTAAGTCCTGTGTACCTCGAGTTGTGGTCCAATCCCTACCCCAAAAATGCCTCACACTTTTCAGTCACTTCTTTCTATATCTGAGCTCTGAGCGGGGAGCTCAGTGGGACTGGAGCTGAAGCAACTTCCAAACCTTTCCCAGGAGTGTTAGAACAGAGTGGGCCGTGATCCCTCTTGGCTAATCTGAGCAGAAGGGATGTGGTCACTGCAGCCAGCACTCATGCGGGACCTTCCGAGACATTTGTGGGTTTTGCATAGGCTATTTCGGTGCCAGTCACGGTGTGTGTCTATGTGGGGAATGGTGGCCTCCAAGTCCATGATGGCCAGGTCTCATCCACGTGGCCTCTGCTGATTTCTAGCGTGAGCCTAGTTTTAGTGTGAGGCCACTGCTTATCCTCAGCACCACCTGTTCCTCCATACTTAGTAGGCTTGATCTTAGGGCAGATGTCATTGACGTCTTTTTTGAGATACAAAAGAGGGAGAGAGATTAGAATCTTGTGAGAAAATTTCTTACATCTTCCACAACAATGGCTGGAGCTGTTTCTGAGATTTTTATTTATTTATTTATTTATTTATTTATTTTGGTTTTTGGGTCACACCCGGCAGCACTCAGGGGTTACTCCTGGCTCTGCTCAGAAATCGCTCCTGGCAGTCATGGGGGACCATAGAGAATGCTGGGATTCTAACCGCCTTCTGTCCTTGATTGTCTGTGTGCAAGGCAAACGCCCTACCACTGTGCTATCTCTCTGGCCTTAGAGTTTTATTTTTATCTTTTACACTGTGGGGTGGGTATGTGGATCAGCACTCCTCAGTTCTCAGGGCTTTTCCTTCCCCTGTAAACAGGAGTTATCCCTGGTGATTGTTAGGAACAATACATGGTACCTGGATTCAAAACTGGGTTGTGGCTACAAGGCAAGTGCCTTTACCCCTATACTACCTCTCTGTCTACACTCCCCAGATTCTTAAAATGGACAGAATCTGGATGGACTCAACTACATTTGATCTCTCTAGCTATTTCATTTACACATGCACACATCCACTCGGGCTAATGACTTCTGCTTTAGAACATGGCTTCTGCATGCTGCAGATAGAATGAGAAAAATTTCCTGCCCTTTGCTCCCTTCACAAGTGCAAGCAGAGGCTGTGTAGAGGAAGGAAGTTCCAGGGTCAGTGTATCAGCTGTGCAGTGGTGACATATCCCCGGCCTCCTGAGTGACATTTCCCATGGTATCTTCTCCCCAGTTCTCTGATTACCAGAACTACCTGGTGAATAGCTGTGTGAAAGAGAACCCCACGATGGAGCGGTCCATCGCCCTGTGCAACGGCATTTCCCAGTGGGTGCAGCTGATGGTCCTCAGCCGCCCCACCCCGCAGCTTCGAGCAGAAGTCTTCATCAAGTTCATTCAGGTGGCGCAGGTGAGTGGAGCAGGACTTTCCCCCTGGATTTTGTGTCCAGCTTTTGATGGCTGAGGGAACACAGCTGGCAGCGTTCAGGGTTGCTCTTTGCTCTGCACTCAGGAGTCACTTTTGGTAGGTTCAGCGGACCAATGGGGTGTTGGGGATCAAGCCCATGAACGAAGCAAGTGCCTATCCATTCGATCTGTACTACCGCTCTGTGCCAAAAGGGACTTTCCACTGGGCTTCCACCGATTCTTTTTTCCCTACCGCCAAATTATTCCCCCTTCCAGCAGAGTTACATCAGTCTGTCTTTCCCAGAGAGCTAGTTTTCCCTCCTTGAACCTGCAGGGATTGTGTACCGTTAGCTATCTCCATATCTACCATGAACTGAATGGTGTTTGCTCTTTCCTGTTTGTCATAATAGTTTAGAGTGGGGGAAGAAGATATAACTTGGATTGTTGGGTTTGGGGGACCACACCCAGCTGTGCTCATGGCTTATTCCAGACTCTCAGGAGATGCCAGGGATCCAACCTGGGTTGGCCACATGCCAGGCATGCGCTTTGCATTTGTACATTCTGTTTCTTTTTTTAAGACATTTTACTTATTTTTGCCTGTCTGTTTTTGTTTTGTGGTCACACTCGGCGATGCTCAGAAATTGCTCCTAGCAGGCTTAGGGACCATATGGATTGAACCCTGGTCCTCAGCAACGTGCAAGGCAAATGCCCTACAGCCGTGTTATCACTCTGACCCCTCCCTCTCTTCTCTCTCTCTCTCTCTAACCCCCCCATCCTGAGATTATTAATATTTTTTAAGAAGTGGATTCAGGCCCACATTTTCCAGGGGAAAAGGGAAAATGGAAGTTGTTGCTTAAATTTAGGGTAAAGGAGGTTGATTGTAGGATGCTGCCAATGTACTTTACATGTTGAACTAGATACTTAAAATTGGGTAAGATGGTCAATTTAGCACTATGTATTTTCTACAGGTAAACACACAAAGATCATTAGATTGCACAGCAGGTTAAGGTCTAAGGTGGAGTCTCCGAGTTAGCATTTCTGTTGAGACTCCTAGGTGACTCTGAAACTGGTAACTGGGTCTGAAAACCACTGAGAGAAGCAAAATTAAGTAATAGTTCCAGAAGTTTCTTTTTTTTTTTTCATTTATTTGTTTTCTTTTTATTTTATTATTTGGGCAACATCTGTTGATGCTCAGAGGTTTTTCTAGACAATGGGGTTCTGACCCTGCTCTTGGGAATTGTCCTGGTGGTGTTCAGGGGACCATACCAGGGGTCAAACCTGGTTGGCTGTGGACAAGGCAAACACCCTATCAGCTGTATTATTGCTATGGCCTTCCACAAGTTTCCGTACAAAAGGGGCTACAGGTTACATCTGGTTACAAGAATAAGGGATTTGCCTTTTCAGTGTTTATCACAAGTATCACAAGTCTTTAGAGGGCATTTTTTTGGGGGGGAGGACTGGATTCAGTATATAAGTGGGAGGGGCAAACATATCAACAGACTCACTGGAACTGAGCCACGGCCTCTTTTTTCTGAAGATTTGCTTTGTGTCTCCGAGTCGTTTTGTTTCACTCATGTTTCTACACATCAGCAATCACATCTCAGCTAAGTGGGTCCCAGGGTACTTTCATCTGCATTTCATTAGCCCTGAATTTTTATTCTCTAGTCGAGATAATTAAGACGCCAGCCCCCGATTCTCTCCTCCACATCCTCACGGGCTTAACACTGTTGGTGTTATTTTCCTTGTTTTGGTCCCCACTCCTAACGTAGGGCAGTACTCAAGGCTGGTGCTTGAGGTAGAACCTGGGGCTCCTGCATCTTAGATTTACGCACAGCCTTTTGAGCCATCTCTTGAGACAAAGTTTGATTTTCAGAGTCAGAGAGATAGCAGCTTTAGAAACCTTACCTTGCATGTGGCCGACTCAGTTTCCAAGCTCAGCATCCCACATGGTTCCCGGGCTTGCCAGAAGTAATGTCTGAGAACAAAGCCAGGAATAATCTTTGAGCACTGTTGGATGTAGCCCTAAAACAAACCACTCCCCCAAATGCTTTTTTAATTTTCTTTTTTCTTTTTTTTTTTTGGTTTTTGGGCCACACCCAGTGACACTCAGGGGTTACTCCTGGCTATTCGCTCAGAAGTCGCTCCTGGCAGGCACTGGGGACCATAATGGGAACCGGGGGAATCAAACCGCGGTCTGTCCTAGGTTAGCACAGGCAAGGCAGGCACCTTACCTCCAGCGCCACCGCCTGGCCCCGTTTTTATAATTTTCAATCAAACTGTATGTCAGACCCAAGACAGCAGAGGCTTTTCTGATCATAGCCCCTAGTTGATCTTAGGGGCTTGGGATGTTTATCTAGATCTTTAAAATATTTCGGAAGGTACCCAGGCTGTCCTACATAACAACACATTACTGGGACTGGAATGGCCTGCCTGAGATGGAGCCCAGGCTGAGCTGAATGACTGTACTCAGTGTTGGATGGGGAGCAGCTGAAGCAACTGACTCAAGAAATACTATGAGCACTCAGTAGAAATTCACCCATGAGTCTAGCTTATTTCATATATATATATATATATATATATGTTATATATATTAAAGTGAAGTGAAGTGTGCAGTGGCACATTATATATGTATATATACATTTATATATGTATATACATATAATCTTCACTGACATTATATAGGAGAATGAAGCAAAGACCTTACCTTCAAAGTAAAAAGATGGCTAATTTGGGTGAAGGAAGAATATAAAATATTACATTGTAGTATGTATTTTTCTAATTGCAGATGGACTTGTGGTTCTTAAAGTTCAGTATCTGGCCACCTGATACATTAAAAACAGATCTCTAGGGTCATAGCAATAGTGTAGTGGGCGAGGCACTTGCCTTGCAAACTGCCAACCCAGATTCAATACTGTCCGGAGTAATCCCTGAGCACCTCTGGATGTGGCCCCACAACAAAACAATCAAGAAAACCCTTCAGATGTCTGACCTCAGCCCCAGCTACAGAAGATACAGAAAACCTGGGCTTGGGTACAGAAGCAGTCTCAGTGTTTGAACAAGTCCCATGGGTGTGTGTGGGGTGTGTGGGGTGTGAGGGTAGTGACAGAACAACAGTGTGGGGTGTGCTGTCATGTGCACTGGGACCTGCTGGGCCAGAGTGAAGTCTAATGGAGTCACTGCAGCTGTTGGGTGGGCTTGGACCCGCTGAGCCCCCCAGACACCGGTTCTCGAAGTGCATCTGCTCTCTTGGTTTTCATCACAGAAGCTCCACCAGCTCCAGAACTTCAACACCCTGATGGCGGTGATCGGCGGGCTCTGCCACAGCTCCATCTCCAGGCTCAAGGAGACAAGCTCGCATGTCCCACATGAGATCAATAAG
Organism: Crocidura indochinensis; assembly: GCA_004027635.1. Classification (NCBI taxonomy): domain Eukaryota; kingdom Metazoa; phylum Chordata; class Mammalia; order Eulipotyphla; family Soricidae; genus Crocidura; species Crocidura indochinensis. Next base: position 2,866 of record PVKC010015232.1, on the reverse strand, counting down.
GTCAGTGCCTTGGTCTCCTTCACTTGGCTGCCTTCGCTGGGCCCACGGCAGTATGGCTTTCCCCCTAGGGGCAGCTAGAGGTCATCTCCGATCCACTCTATCCTTTGTCAGTCAGATAGAGAATGCCAAGGGAGCAAGCTCTATAAAACCCACAGGACAGGGCTGTCACAATTCGAAGAACAAGCTGACATTACTTAGGAGAAGGAAGCAAAGAATGATTCGAATTTGATCTGACCCTGCAAGTCTCTGCACACAAATACTCTTTGGCCAGCCAGTTGGGGTAAAGTGTGCCAGGGAGGTCTTTGCTTTCTGCTTTGGCCACCCACTCCCCAGAATGGCTTCAAGAAGGTAGCCCAGCTGATAATCTGGGTAGTAGTTTAGTTTGAAAAAAAAAACACCCCAAAACTGTGGAGACAGGCCTTCTAAATAGTTGGCTTTTCCCAGATTGTTGGACATGAAGTTCTCATGTGTCATGTTGTGCTATGCAGCGTTTGACTGAGGAGTCACTCTCTGAAGCAATCATGCTCCTGCCTGCATAGTTGGATGAGGCAGAATAGACTCGAATCTGAGCTATGATCACCGTAGATGACTGCTGGAACATTTCCACCTCATGGAAAAGGACTGGTCACACCCCATAACCCCTGGCTAAACTCACTCTCCAGGCCTCCGCTGACTGATGCACACCTCCTCCAGAAGAAAATGTGTTTTCCTCCTTCCCGAGTGTTCTACCACCTTTAGGAATGTGTCTCATCTCTTACCCCACTCCCCTGATGACTGGTCACTCTATTCTTCTCCAAAGAGTCTTTGAGGCCTGGTGAACACTGACCAGAGCCACCATGTCTAGATGGCACAGGGGAAGAGCCTGAGATTAATACACCTTCATGTATTACGCTCCCCTTCCACTTGGTGACTCCCCACAGAAGTGGCATCATGTTTGTGGCACCTGCCCCGCAGTATGGAGGGTGGGGTGTGGAGTGAATGAGTAGCCTTTTGCCATCCTGGGAGCTTATCACATCTTCTGAGAAGAAAAATGGCTGTCTTATGAGGACCATTCCTTCCTGGCATGTTTGACAGGGTCTGGTCAGCTCAGAGCAAGTGCTAGCAGCTAGCTGTAGAACAAGTTCCTCCCTGGAGACAAACGGTACTTTTTCAAAATTAAAATGTTGATTCACCCTGACATTACAGTTCTCTTTTTTGGGAGTACAGCTCACCCCATATATGAATCAGCTCAATTCAGGCCTACCAAGTTCTAACATCCTTCCTAGGATTAGACTGAACCCCTGTTCCTCTTTTCCCTACTCTTCCTGCTCCCTGTCATATTTTCCACAGAATCTGTTGGGGTTTGTTAGTTTGCTTTGGTCATCTATGAGAGAAACCATCTGGTAATTGTCTTTCACGTTCTGACTTAGTCTCACCATCCCAGGCTCCATTCAAGGTGTCACAGAAGGCAAGATCGTATCTTCTCTAAAGGCCATTTGGTGTTCTCTTTCATAGCTCTTTCTCCAGTCACCTATCAGTGGGCTTTTCGCTTGTTTCTGTGTCTTGGATACCACCTGCTAGTTCCTAGGCAGAGGTCCAGTTTGAGAATCACTGTGCTAAGACACAGCTAGCATAAGGACATGCATGTTCTTATGATGACAGAAGCAGCATGCTTAAAACTCACTCCATTCTCCTGCCAGCAACACATTAGTACATACATCCTCAGGCAAAATGTTACCCTGATCTGGAGAAATCTCAAAGGCTGCCTGTCATTCCCTAAGGACTTCTGAACCTTGTTGGCATCAGGTGTTTGTATTACTAAAAATAGGGAAATAATTCTCTGAGATTTAAAGAGAATTTTGAGTATAAAAACTGTTCCAAAATGTTAAACCCTCATTTTATACTTTCCAGTTATGCAACATACCAAATAAGACCCTGAGTTTGCAAATATGCTGGTGCTTGCCATAGCTGAGTTTTCAGTTTATGAGTCATGCCAGCACCTGGGAGTGGAACCAGCAGCGCAAGCTGGGGTGGGAGCAGGTGGCTGCTGCAGAGAGTCCCCCCAGTCCATTGTGCTACGACAGGCTCTGTTATGCTTTGCAGGTTCTGGGCGAGATGACTGAGCTGCTGTCCTCCTGTAGAAACTATGACAACTACCGGCGAGCCTATGGGGAGTGCACCCACTTCAAGATCCCAATCCTGGGGGTGCACCTCAAAGACCTCATCTCCTTGTACGAAGCCATGCCCGACTATCTGGAGGATGGGAAGGTGAACGTGCACAAGCTGCTGGCCCTGTACAACCACATCAACGAGCTGGTGCAGCTGCAGGAGGTGGCCCCGCCCCTGGAAGCCAACAAGGACCTCGTGCACCTGTTGACGGTGAGCACCACCCTCACCTGCATCCTGCTCCACACCCCACCAGGGCACAAGCTGTTGTCTCCATTTTCTGGATTGGAAGCACGGAGGTGCAAGAACAGAACAGCCTGTCTGTCAGTGGCTGCACTGAGAAGGGAGTTAAGGTGGTAGCCGAGGATGTGAAGATTATTTCCAAGTCCTGGTCCTCTTAAATTCTAGGACAGGAAACTCTACTGCCCCAGACTGTGACACCCATTAATTTTCAGGCCGGGGAAAATCCTCTGCCGTGAGTGAAAAGGGGCCTTGTGCTTATTAAGTACTGCATGCTTAGATACTAAATCATAGATACTAAATCATAGTTTAATAGCTTTAAATTACAGCCTGGCCCTCTTTAGACTTCTCTCAAGATACAGTAACAAGAAAATAAATATTGCCCTGTTGCAATAAGAGGTGCTACATATAGCATTCAAACTTTGACATTATTTTTTTTATTTTTGGGCCACACCCGGTGACACTCAGGGGTCACTCCTGG
>PVKC010015231.1:0-21598 GCA_004027635.1 Crocidura indochinensis | reverse complement strand
CTTCCGATCTGGGGTTACTCCTGGCTCCATGCTCAGAAATTGCTCCTGGCAGGCACGGGGGACCATATGGGGCACCGGGATTCGAACTGATGACCTTTTGCATGAAAGGCAAACTCCTTACCTCCATGCTATCTCCCGGGCCCCAAATTATCTGTTTTTGCTCAAGATTTTGACAGAGAAACTTTGATTCACCTTCCAAGCCTGTTGAAACATCGCCAAGAAAATAATTCTGATATTGCATTACCTATTTTTTAAAACAGCACTTTTCTCAAGAGGTTTCAGGAGTTCAGAAACAGCAAAGCAGCATTGGCCTTTGTTAAAAAGCCTCTGGCTGTCACTGTAATGGAATTAAATTTTTCTCCCTTTAATATCGACATTGGCAACTTTGAAATGCAATTTCTGGATTTAAAAAACAAAGAATTGTGGAGCTCGAAATTTGAATGTCTTTGTGCTAATTTAGAAACATTGGAGAAACACAAATGTGAACAAGTGGTCTGCTTTGAAAGATCTGGAGAAGGAAGATATGTTGATTTTTAACACTTGGAATAGTATTCCTGACTCATATAGTCAACTAAAAAAGCTAGTATTTGCTGTTCTTTACTTGTTCAGGTCTACATATTTATGTTAACAATCATTTTCAGGCATGAATCTTATCAAGAGTAAAATGGAGAAATTGTCTCATCGATGAGAACCTGGAATCGTGCCTAAAATTAAAAACAACATACAAACCTGAGTTACTCAAACTATCCAAGGAAATTGAAGGCCAATGTTCACATTAGTGTTTGTGACTTTGTCAGTCATTGTCAGGATGTAATTTTCTCTACATTGTAAGGCAAATTTTATGGAATTTAACGTTATCAATAAATAATATTGTTCTAAAATTTTTGTTTTATTAGTTGTGTTATTTGTTTCTTCCAGACCTATGTGGATACTTGCATGCAGAATATTTTCAATAAAAACTTATTGAAACTAAAAACAGTATACCATCCTATGTATTTTCGGTTTTAAAAATGTGGATCTTGGGGCCAGAGAGATAGCATGGAGATATGGCATTTGCCTCTCATGCAGAAGATCGGTGGTTCGAATCCCAGCATCCCATATGGTCCCCTGAGCCTGCCAGGAGCGATTTCTGAGCATAGAGCCAGGAGTGACCCCTGAGCGCTGCCAAAAAAAAATTGTGGCTCTCAAAATAAATTTCAATCGTGGTTTTGGTGAGATTTGGCTCAGTTGAAAAAAAAAGGTTGCTGACTACTGTCCTAGGTATAGCCCTAGGAGTGTTTGGTATAGCTGAATCATATGGGAACTCAATTTTTTTGAATTCTATTTATACATTTTTCCAGAAAGGCTGGTCTAGACGCCATTACAACTGGTGGTGAGTAAGAGTTTTTTTTCTCCACACATTCAAGCCAGTACAGGATTTTCTTGTTCTATGTGATGTATGCCAGTCTCTGTGAGGTTGATGAGATGGTATCTCATTGTTGTTTTGACTTGCATCTCCCTAATGATTAGTGATGTGGATCATTTTTATGTACTTTTTGGCCATATGTATTTCTTTTTTTTTTTTTTTCGGTTTTTGGGCCACACCCGGTGACACTCAGGGGCTACTCCTGGCTATTCGCTCAGAAGTCGCTCCTGGCTTGGGGGACCATATGGGAAACTGGGGGATCGAACCGCGGTCCATCCTGGCTAGCACAGGCAAGACAGGCACCTTACCTCCAGCGCCACCGCCCGACCCCGGCCATATGTATTTCTTCTTTGAGAAAATGTCTGTTCTTTCTTTAATCCCCATATTTTGATGGCATTAGAAGTTTTTTGCTTTTTTTAATTGCACACAAATATTTATTCATATGTACCAATAGGTTATTTTAAATGTCTAATGTTGCTCAATGATCATATCAACAGTGTATTTTTTAAAATAATATCTTTTGGGGCCGGAGCAATAGCACAGCATTAAGGTGTTTGCCTTGTTAGTGGCCAATTCAGGACAGATTTTGGTTTGAACCCGAGCATCCTATATGGTCCCCCAAGCCAGGGGGGGATTTGTGAGCACATAGCCCCTGAGCATCACAGGGAGTTGTCCCCCAGAAAAATAAAAATATATATTTAATTAAGCATTATGGTTACAAACATGTTTGTAGCTTGGTTTCAGTCATAAAAAGTACACCGCTCACCAGTGCAACCTTCCATCGCCAATGCACCCCAACTCTACCTCCTGCATGTCTTCAAGTGAGCTTTCTATTTCTCTCACACACTACTATTGTCATAATAGTTGTTGGTATAGTAAATTTCCTAACTGCATTCACCAATCATTGTGGTAAACTTTATATCATGGGCTAATCCTGACAGCACTCATTTCTATTGTCTCTGGGTGCTAATATTATACTGTTATTTTCTTAAATTCCACAAATGAGTGAGACTATTCTGTGTCTATCTCTCTACCTCTGATTGATTTTACTCAGCATAATAATTTCCATATCCATCCATGTATAGGCAAATGTCATGACTTCATTTTTCCTAAAAGCTGTATAGTATTCCATTATGTATATGTACCACAATTTCTTTAGCTACTCATCTGTTGCCAAGCAGATGGATTGTTTCCAGATTATGGCTATTGTAAATAGTGCTGCAATAAACATAGGCTTGAAGATGGTATTTTTGTATTGTGTTTTTGTGTTCCTAGGATATATCACTAGGCGTGGAATTTTTGGATCACATGGAGCTTGTTTCTTTTTCTTTTTCTTTTTTTTTTTTTGAGGAATCTCTGTATTATTTTCCAAAAAGGATGTACTAGAGAGCATTCCCACTAACAATGAATGAGAGTTCATTTCTCTCCACATCCCCTCCAGCATTGATTGTTCTTGTTCTTTAGAATGTGTTCAGTCTCTGTGGTGTGAGATGATATCTCATTGTTGTTTTAATTTGAATTTCCCAGATGGTTATTGATGTGGAGAATTTATTCATTTGTCATTTGGCCATATGTATTTTTTCATTTTTATTTTGACAAAGTGGATTACAAATCTTTCACAAAAATTGTTTAGGTACATAGTGACATTGAATTAGGGGCATTCCAACCACCAATGTTGTCCTCCCTCCATCCCTGTTCCCAGCATGCATTGCATATCCTCCTCCTTTGCCCCCCAGGTTGCTAGTATAAGTGGTCCCTCTATGTCTAGCATGTTGTAGATTGGGTGTCTATTCTGTTGTCGTTGGCTTTGGATTTGGTGTTTAAGTCTGATCATTTTTTATTTTTACTTAATGTTCATATGACTGTCTGATCTTGGTACCCTTCATTATTTCCTCCTCAGTTTGTGAGGCAGGACAAGATAGTTAAAATTATGTGGTTCTGTTTGAAGGAAAAAAAAATAAAACGGGGCAAAAATCAACAAGAAAAAAATGGGAGGAGTCCTTCTAGATGAGAGGCTATAAATATGAATGTAAGAGAAGAAAGGGAAAAAGGAAGAAAAACATAACAATACTAAAAAAAAATTTTTTAAAAATCAAACAAAAAAACTTGAAAAGCACCACATCAATAAAGACACCAACCACATCATAACCATGGTTCTGAAATAAAAACAAAACAAAGCACAATAAAAGCAAGCCCACGGAAAAAATAAGCAACAAACAACAACAATAACAAAACAAAAAACTTTTAAAAGTTAATTTGTGCTTCTCTCTTGTTTTTTTCTTGCATAGGCACAGTAAATATTGTGGGGGGGGAATTAGAAAGGGAATTCCCTTGGCCTAAGAGATATAGGGTTTCTCCACCCTTGAAGCATATCTGTATTGACCATCTGTATTTCTTCCATGTATAAGTGTCCGTTCATTTCTTCTCCAATTTTTTTATGAGATTAGATGAGGGGTTTGTTGTTGTTGTTGTTGTTGTTAAATTCTGTCAGTGCCTTGTATATCTTAGATACAAGCCCTTTATCTGATAGTGTTGGATGAATAGGTTTTCCCATTCAGTGGGTGGCCATTGTTTCCATGTTTCCTTTGAGGCATGAAGGTTCCTCAGTTTAATGTAGTTCATTTGTTTATCTCAACTTCCACTTGTTTGTAGAGAACTGTTGTTTTTTCCTGAAAGATGCCTTTAGTCTCAATGTCATGAAGTGTCTTACCTACGTGTCCTTCTTATTGTTCTGAGTTTGATATCATGGTCTTTAGTCCATTTGGATTTGATCCTTGTGCATGGTATTAGATGGAGGTCTGAGTTAGTTTTTTTTTTTTTTCACAGAATTATTTATGGTACATAGTGACAATGAATGAGGGGCATTCCCACCACCAGTGGAGTTGGTTTTTTTATATGTGACTGACCAGTTGTCCCAGCATCAGTTGTTGAAGAGGCTTTCCTTGCTCTATTTTGCATTTCTTGCCCCTTTATCAAAGATTAAGTGATTGTCTGGGGAATGTTCTCTGAATATTCAAGTCTATTCCACTGATCAAAAGATCTGTCTTTCTTCCAATATCATGCTATTTGAATAAGTATTGCTTTATAGTACAATTTAAAGTACAATTTAGAGTTGGGTAAAGTGATGACTCCCACCTTTTTCATAAGGGTCACTTTAACTATTTGTGGGTGTTTATTGTTCCAAATAAATTTTGGGAATTTTTTTAAATTTTATTTTGATCAGAATGGGGTACATATGTTTCACAGTTGTATTTTAGGTACATATTAACATTGAATCAGGGGAATACCCATCACCAAATTTGTCCTCCCCCCATCCCAGTTCCCTTTCTGCAACCCATATACCCCACCATCACCCCCCGGGTTTCTAGAGTAGGTGGCCCCTCTTTGTCTATCTAGCTTACTATTAGTCATCATATATCTGTTTGGTCCTGGTACCCTCCTTTATTTCCCCCTCTATTTAAGAGGCGGAGCTAGATAAATTGAGTTATGTGGTTTTGTTTGAAGGAAAGAAAAGCAATAGTTTGGGGTACAAAATAAAAATAAAATTAAAATTAAAATTAAAAAAGAAGTCAAATACGTTGAAAATGGGCGGAGTCCTTCTAGAGGCTTTCAACCTCAGTTTGAGAGAGGATGTAAAAAAGGTAATTGAAATACCACAACAATACAGAAAGAAATATCAAATTAAATATCCAGTGATCAGTAGAGCCGTAAAGACAAGCACCACACAATAGTCTCGGTTCTGAAATCAAATCATGCCGGAGCGCAAAAAGAAAGAGAAAGATAAGATCAAATAAAGTAAAATAAAATAATATTGGAGTTATCAACTTCAATCTCTACACCAAAATAAAGACGTCAAAAAAATGATCAATCGATAAATATGTGGAAAAATGATTGTTTGTGCTTTTTTTTTCCTTTTCTTTTCCCCCCTGCATAGGCACAGTAACTATTGGGGATATTATAGAGGGAATTCCCTTGGCCTAGGAGATACAGGGTTTATCCACCCCTGAAGCATACTATTATGGGATTCACTATAGACTTCTTGCATGTTCATTTATTCTCCCCTCGGTGAATGGAAGACTTCTGCTTCATCTTGTATTGTAAAATCAAACCTCTGTATCTAGAGATCTTGGTGACTGTGCAGCTCAAGGAATGGAGCTTATGGTGAAGTCTTTCTTTGTGGTTCTAGCAGTTCTGCTTCTTCAGTGTCGTTTTAATCCATCTTCTGTAGTTGGTGGTCTTGGTCATTATGTTGCTCCTAGGATGGAGCCTGGGATAAAGTCTTCCATTATGTTTCTGGAAGACCCATTCAGTTGCAGTTGTCTCAGTCAAAACTCTGGAATTGGGGATCTTGTTTATTGAACAGATCGTAGACCAAAAGCTAGGCTAGAGCTTTTTGTTGCTGTTGTTGTTGCTGTTGTTGTTGTTGTTGTTCGACGTCCCTGGATGTGTACTGTCCAGTCTTAGTTTCCTTTCTTTACAAGCACTATAATTACCTAACTTTCTGTACTCAATGCACCTCTTGCCCTCCTCACCTCTCTACATTAAAATACACCTAAGCTAACTTCGATATGTTTATATGTGGGCAAGAGTATACAGAGATAGAATCCACCGTAAGGGACAAACCTAAACCACAAACAACCCATACCTATACCCTATATAACCCCTCCCATATACTATTCCCTCTCCCTCCTCCAGAAATCTGACTATCCCTTCACCCCTCAATCCCACCCCCTATATCCCTACCACATTATAACTCTTCACCCTCAGTTCTTAATCCATTAGGCATCAAGACTGACCTCCTACCTTAAAGAGCCAGTACCCACTACCCAAGTGAAGCAACACACTCAAACTCTCTCCTCGGCAAGAAAATATAACCAACACCCTGGCTGAGTCATGTAGTGTGGCCTTTCTAGTCACATCTCCCTAATGTGAACTGTGTCTTGATACCGGAGCTAGCTCCAAAGGACCCCCACTGCAAGAACTCTACCCAAGACCTCCTTGTCTGGACCCCACACCTCACAAGGAAATTTCAAAAGACAATGGGGAGGCCTATACTTTCGTCATAAGTATAGACCTATATAACACTACCTCTTATCCTGTTTCTCCCTAAATGTAATCTCCTATATCACTTTCTCCCTTTTTCTTTATTTTTTCTTTTTTCTTTTCTTTTTTATTCTTGTTCTTGTTTTGTTTTGTTTTCGTTTTTGTTTTTTGATTTGATTTATTTTTGCTTCTTTTGGGTCACTCCTGGCGGCACTCGGAGGTGCTCCTGGCTCTATGCTCAGAGATCGTCCCTGGTGGGCACGGGGGACCATATGGGATGCTGGGATCTGAGCCACTGTCCTTCTGCAGGAAGGACAGACGCCTTGTCTCCATGCTATCTCTCCCGGCCCCACTTTACTCTTTTAATTACATCTTTTATTTAATCTTTTTTTTTCTTTATATATGTGTGAGCATATATATTCTTAGTTTTTGTCATGGGCCTGTTTTCTTCTCTTCACCCCCAAATCTACCAGCAATATAATGTAACACCACTTCTTCCTGCAAAGGTATATTAAAAATAGGGGAAATTTTACATGTAAAAATAAGCTCTTATCTACTAGGGATAAGAACTCATACTTGTTTACAACACAGGGACATCTCCCACCCTGAATGTATGTCACGTGGAAACAACTTAGACTCTAGGATACTAGACACCAACCGTCCAGCCTTGACTTCTGGATTCCAGACATAGAAACGACAGAGTACTCCACAACAGTTCCAGGAGCCAAATCCCCTCCAGGGCATTCATAATGCTGCTCTGATGCCAACATGCACCAGTTCTAAATTGATAACCTGACAACGAGGAAATGGGAACAACTTGATCTAAGAGCAAGTTGTCCTTCCTCATCAGCTAGCAATAAGACAAAATCAGAAAACATGTCACCCTTTGATCTGTGTAAAAGCCGAGATCACTATATACTGATGACTGGATGTTACAAGCAAATTTTAGGAATTTTTGATCCAGTTCTTTGAAGAATGCTATAAATATCTTTAAAAGAATTGTATTAAATTTGTACGTGCTTTGGGGGAATATTGCCATTTTAATGAGGTTAATCCTCCCAATCCGTGAACAGGCATATGTCTCTATTTCCTTGTATCCTCCTTTATTTCTTTTATGTTGATTGATTTACTTATGTTAAACTATCCTTGTATTCCTGGAATGAAGCCTACTTGGTCATGTTGTATGACCTTCTTGAAGAGAAATGTTTTAGTGAGTGCAAATTTTTTAATGTTTCAGATACTAATATTTTGAAGTAAAATATTATTTGAGCTATTTAATTTTAATTAAACTCAAATCAATTTTAATTTACTGTAGCTTAAAATCTAAATTTAGGATTTCGATATTATCAATATAATCATAACAAAAAAGTATAAAACTATTTTATTACAGGAATGTAAAAATATTAGGAATTTTTTTTAAAAATTAGGAATTAGTAAAAAAAATTTACTAATATATAAAAAATTTAGGCAACCCACCCATATTCCTTTTTCTAGTACTGATAGCAAAATATATTTTATGGAAAGTTTCAACATAGGTAAAAGCAGACCCTAAGACATTAATTTTTGTTATCTCTGGCACTGTAAAGATATTTTCTTCATTATTATCACCTTTTTTCTTGATGAGAAATGCCTAGAAATTAAAATTTTAATTCTTTGACATGAAAAATGTTCTTTGAAGGAAAAAAATTAGACTTGAAGATAACAATATTTAAGTACAAATAAGATTATAAGAACAACTACAAAAAATGAATGACTTCATAAGTATTCTAGAAGCAGAAAGGGTTAATAACGGAAAATAAAGATAAACAGAAGCTGGAAGATAGACTTCACTCTTATCCCTGCTAAAGTGATTTTAACATTGCAAAAGGAAAATCAGAATTTTTATAAGAATATTACTTCTATTTAAAACAAAATCATATATGTTTTGCATAGTTTGATTATATTTTTAAAAATCTGATCGAAAGACTCCAAAGACTTTGGACTAAATTTTTTTTTCAAATTTGTCAATGATCCAGACACTTGATATTTGTATAAAAGAACATTATACCTCTATAGAAAACTCATACCATAGGTGCTTTTATTATATCTGTTGTGGAGCTATAATTTTACTAAGGATGATACAATGAAATGACAAACGTTTTTTTTGAATCACCTATTTTGAGGCTTTGCTTACACATAAAATAATATAAAAATATGCTTCAGATTGGCAGACCGTCTTTTGGCAGCCAAAGGCACAGTTACCAAAAAAGTATAATTATAAAATCACTCAAAAACTATTTTGTCAGGTATGGTGGCAGATAAATAATGGTTGCTGTAAAATAAGAATTTTTCTAGTACCAGATTATGCAAATATAGGTATTTGTTTAAACTAAAGTTAAGTTTCTGAAAAGTAATGACCAGCAAACCCTAAGGACAGTTCTTATTCTCAATTCAGAAGTACCGTTTTTCCTTTTACATATTCTAGAACGAGGCGCTTTTTTTAAGAGCACAAAATTTCAAAATAAATTTACTTATTGCTTTACTTACAGTACATATGGTTATGAAATAAAATATGAATATCCTCCAGTTTTTATCTCCCAATTCTTTTCTGTTTGTTGTGCTTTCTTTGTATGTATGTGGATGTATTCACAGGTTACATATAATGTATAGAATATATATGTATAGAATACACATAGAATATATGTAGAATAGAATACATAAATATATAGAATATCTGTATTCTATATAAAGAGAATGCATAAAAAATATTGAGTAAAATACATATAGAATATACAGAATATATATACATATATATGTACAGATATATATATATATATATATATATATATATACAGATCCAGGGAGAAGGAAGAATCCTTCCAATTCTATGATGGGTGTTAGCTTAAATCTAAGATACTATGATGTTATAAGTTCTCAATCAATCCTTAATTGGTGTGGGCATTTTCTGAATTAGGGACCTTTTACCCCTGTATTACCTGAACTTTAACTCAAAAACAAAACTATCCTAATTAAATCTTTAAATACTCAAATATGAATCAGGGATTTGTGTAATCCCAGAATATCCAAGTCAATATTTTATAGTTTTAGCTACTGAGACTAAACCAAATCAATAGAAAAAGCAATGTTTTAATCAAAGGAGAGTGTGAATACAGTTTCCCCCACTACCATATTTGGGGAAATCTCCCTGGGAAAACCACCTTCATGATCATGGCATCTTCCTGCCAGGTAAGTATGGAATGCATCATTTTTAAGTATTGTTTAAACATATATTTCAAATTTCAGTTAACTTTATAGAAAAAAACAGTCTTTAAGAGTCTAAAAACTTACTAAGTAAAAATAAGCACAAATATTTTCTTATTCTCTTTTACAAGAGGAAGAGCTGTCACTTGACAACAGAGGAAAGTGTCCTGAGAATAAACTTTTAAGCCATGTTGGTTGATTGTGTCTAATTGAAAGTAAGAAATATCAGCAGGTGTGATTTTAAAAAAAGTAACAGGATCAGAAGATTGTGGAAATTAGTTAACTCCCATTCATCCCCCAAGCTGCCCCCAGAAAAAATCAGTAGAAAGACATAAACTTAAATTTGGACTGTAATTTCTAGGTTATAGATGAAAAAAGTGTATTATCACTAACACCACAAAACTAACAAGAGAATATCCATCACTTCCCTGTCATATGAGGCACAAAGCAAGACTGATTCAAAGACAAAAAATTAAAAGGTGAAGGTGATCATTGTGACTGAGAGTAGTCCATAAAATAGTGAGTCCTCTCAACTCTAATGGCCACTTTATAGAAGCAATCAATGTCAACACTTGGTTCAAACTCTGAATAAAGGGAATCATTGTCCATCTTCTGTTACAGCAAGGAGTGTTCCATTGTTAATGGTGCATAATTCACAAATGGTTTCAGAAATCTAGTTCTTGCCATCAGAAACTCTTTAGGTGACTCCTAAAGATGGGAAGTGGAGGGACTAATGTTTATGTGTATTATTGTAAATCTTTGGGAAATTTTAACCTTCTGGTTTCAGCTAGCACAGTGTAGGACAGATAGATCAGCACAACAAAGGTCGCCATGTAGGATAGTGATCAAGAACACAGTTTGGAGCCAGGCATCTGTCTAGTTCTGCAAAATTGAGTAATCTTGGACAAGTTGCTTGACCTCTTTGTGCTTCTATGTCCTTATCTGTAAAATGGGAGTGAAAATTATTCTTACCTTCAAGACTAAATGGCTCAGAACAGTGCCTTCCACCTTAGAACACCACCATGGACATTTATATTTTGTTAGACAGTGCCTTACAAGAGTACAAGAGCATGTTCTTGGCCATATTTCCTCGTGAATTGAATTTTTTATATCCAGTAATAGATTACACTGACAGCTACTTAGTGAAACACTTACTGATTTTAAGTTTTTTATTCTGGAGGCCTCCATAATAGTTTCCAAAAGAAAAAGTCAGGCCATGTCTTGCTGTTTTGTAAACAAAATCTGAAAATGATTAAAAAGTCAACATTTGTGTTTTACTTAAGAAAATAACACTTTCTTCATTATTGAGTAAATTATATTTACATAATGGCATTGTCTACCTCTAATAGGTTTTATGTGTGTCAAATTTATCAATTCAACAGTAAGTAAAACACAATAAACCTGTTCTCTCTAAGAATCAATAAATAATGTTTTTAATTTGCCTTGATCACTAGATTTGGCAGGAAAGAATCTTGTCATGAAAATGACACTACCAATAAAATCGTTAATATAATATAAAAAAAGAGTGCTGCAGAAAGAAAACAAATATTCCAGAAATAATCTTGTACCACAAAATGGTATGCAAAGCCCTGTCATTGGACTCCTTTGAATAGGAATGAGTCTCTCTTGCAGTTACACTCAGTGCATCTGAAAGACAATCTCTCCAACTGTGAAGTATTTTCTTCCACTAAAGGTTTCCATAAGCAGTGTGAACACTGCATGTGACATCTCGTTAGCAAACTGCTCTAGTGAATGAGACAGCTATCCCTAACCTAGCGCGTGGTAGATGCACTTATGTTGGTAACAGGACTATTCACTAATATTTGGATTCTATCCCACCTAATGCTGTCTTTTGAAAATGCTGAGGGAACAGCAGCTCTCTCCTCCCAAGAAGAAAATTGTAGCTAAATTCAGTTTACAAATTTCCTAAAAGCATCACTTTCTTACTGTTTCCTGCAATCATCGAGTGTAATAGGAAGGCGGATCAAAAGTTAGAGAGAAAACATGAAGGAGAGAGATGGGTGGGGGAGAGAGAGAGGGACAGAGAGGGGGAAGAGTGAGAGAGAGAGAGAGAGAGAGAGAGAGAGAGAGAGAGAGAGAGAGAGAGAATCTGCAAAGGAACCAGAGGTTATGGGCTATGGGATAAGGGAAGCCCAATGGTACTGAAAGCTGACTCCCCCAATTCACCTACTTATGAATTCTCACCTGCACATTGCCTTTCTATTATTCTCTAAGCTCAGTTTCCTCAATTTCTCCAACAGCATAAGAGAAATATGTTTTGATTGTTGTCAAATTTTCATATTTAAAAATCTTATCAATAATAATCTTATAAATAATAAATAAAATATCTTATAAATCTTATAAATAAATCTTAAAAATATTATAAATAAAATGAGCGCATGTGCTAAATTTGAATGATCTTGGTGAAGGACTATATTCTTATCCTGGAGGTCAAGCGCCAGCAATTCATTGAGGAAAAGGATTGAAACAAGCTAGAGTAACCATTTACAAAACAAAATAACCTCAATTCAGTTTGCAGATGACTAGAAAACTATAGGATTGGGTTTATAAGTAGGTTGTGGTCACCGGACTCTCATTGCCTGGAGTAGAATGTGATCAATGAGTCTTTATTTTCTCCTGCCTTTATTATAATATTTTCTCTCCCTTGTAATCAAACCATTGCAAGAGGAAAAACTTATTACACCTAATGTTACAGCTACACAATTTTAGAGGAATTCCCTATCATCACCATGTTGGCAAACTCTTGATTTCTTGGCATATATATTGCTATGAGTATAGAGCACATTGTGATTACTGAAACCTTGCCATATATTTGGATAGAAAAGAGAAGAAGTTTTTAAAAATATTGTTTATGGATCGTTATAGCTTTAGCATCTTTGGCCCCCTTCTAAGACTGGCTCATGAAATTAAAATTTCATAAAGAGTATAGAGAAAAAATATTTTGATGCAGACATCTAAAATTCAAAAACTAAAGAAATGCTTTGCATGCAAAGGGAAGCCAGGAACTCTCTCTGAAACCTGAGTAACACACCATACTCAGAAGGAGAATGATGATAATTAAGTTCTCTACCTATCCTCTCCACACCAAATATACCTAGAACAAATGTTAATGGTTCATCAATAAGAGATAAAAAGGTAAGAGGAAGAATTGTTTTTCTTTTGTTTACTTTCTATCTTGGTTAAGCTTTAAAGTGGGGGAGCTTCTAGCAATAGGCAGAGAGCAAACTGCACATTGGTTTATCTCTTTACATACTGTTGAATAAAGATTTTATAAAAAACGTTCCTGATAATATTATTTTAGGTAATAGACTGGTAAATCTCTCTCCATTTAAGACCAGATTCTAGCACATCTTTCCCATCTCTTACCCATCCTAATGAATACCCAGGAATATAAGAGAAAGGACTGGAAGGAACCACACAACTAATTCAACATTTTTGTTCAGTGAGTATCTATAGAAAGAGACTCCTCAAGTGGATGGAACAATAGCACAGGAGGTAGGGCATTTGCCTTGCAAGTAGCTGACCCAGATTCAATCCCCAGTATCCCATATGTTCCTCCCCCCAGCCTCCCAAGAGCAATTTCTGAGTGCAAAGCCAGGAATAACCCCTGAGCATCACTGGATGTGGCAAAAATAAACAAACAAAAAGACTCATCAAGAAACACTAAATACATCTACAGTGTAAGAATCTCACTGATTCCATTCCTTCCTCTTTTATTTATATCCTTTCCTTTCTTCTCATTACTTCCTTCTTTCCTTCCTGTGTTATCCCCTGATAACACAAGACCCTCATCATTTTCATATTACCAGCAGATTTTACTGGTACCAAATAATTTAGCAAGTTGTATACTTAGTGTAGTGATTCACATCATAAGATCTGAGCCAAGGCAACAAAAGAAATATAATGAATTTGACTTGACAAAATTAAAGACTTTTATATAATCAAAGGAAACAAAAGATCAGAGAAAGGGAAAAAATTACAATCAGATTTATCTGATTTAATTTGCATAATACCCAGACTATGTAAATTGATATTCTAACAAAACAATCTAATTTTAAAACAAAGAATTTAAACTAACTATATTCAAAGAAGATTAACAAATGGCCAATAAATCCATGAAAAGATCCTGAGCAATCAATAATCATTAGGGAAATGCTATCAAAACCACAATACCACTAAAATGGCTACTAAGAAAAACATTGGCAATAACATAAGAAATTGTATCCCTTGTCCATTTCTGGTAAAAATTAAAAGTAAAATAATATAGCCATTTTGGAAAACTGTGTGGCAGAGTCTCAAAATATCACAAGCAGAATGATTGTTCGTTAATAGCATTCCACTTACCATATATTCCCCCACCGTATTAAAAATAGCTTCATCTACATGAAAATACCTGTGATCGCACAAGAGTTGGCACAATAATCAAAAGGTAGAAGGTCTATAATTCATTGAAGAATGGATGTTTAAAAATAGTCATTTTTATGATGATGGCAGGACTTGTGCACCAGCAAAGGGATGGGTGTTGGAACATTATGCAATTTATAATGTCTAATGAACAATGTACAATGTATGACCGTCCAACACCCATCTATAATGGCCCCAACCTATAATTTTTAAACTATAAAATGTTTGTTAGAGAACAGAGCACAATGTATATGGGTGAAGGGATGCTGACACAGTTGATGAGACTGGAGTTCAAACATTGCATGCCTAAAATTATTATTGGCAGGACCGGAGCAATAGCACAGCAGTAGGGTGTTTGCTTTGCATGCAGCCGACCCAGGACAGACCTGGGTTTTATCCCTAGCATCCCATGTGGTCCCCGGAGTTTGCCAAGAGCAATTACTGAGCAAAGAGCCAGGAATAACACTTGACTGTCACAGGGTGTGGCCCTAAAAACTCCAAAACCAAACCAAACCAAAGAATTTAAAAAAATAAGTAAATAAAATAAATAAAATAATTATTGGCAACTCTGAAATTTATGATACCTAAAATTTTAAATGTTTTAAAGTATATAAAAATAAAAAGGAAATTCTGACATATAAAACCACATGAATAAATTTGAAGGCATTTTGCTAAGTGAAATAAGCCAGCCCCAACTAACAAATACTGCATGATTCCACTAAATTTTTTTCTTTTTAGTTTTTGGGTCACACCTGGCAGTGCTCAGGGGTTACTCCTGGCTCTTCACTCAAAAATCACTCCTGGCAGGCTCTGAGGGGCCATAGGGATGCCGAGATTCAAACCAGGGTCCATCCTATGTATGCCGCATGCAAGGCAAACTCTTTATCGCTTTGCTATTTCTCTGACCCGATTTCAGTCATTTTTAAAAGCAAATATTTCAGATTCATGGTACCATAACACCACCCCGCTCTCTAGTTAGCTGTCTTACATATTTGCTTTAAGGAAAGTAATTAGCCTATCTGAGCCTTCATTTTTTATATAAAAACAGGATAATTTGAAGCCAGAGTGATAGATTGTCCTGAAGATTTCGAGAGATGTTATAAAAATAACTGGCACATAATAGTACATGCTAGTTATTGTTTCTTCAGTACAGTCATAAAGATTTCATTCCTTCAACAACTATTTTTTCCTTTTCTACATCCCCTAGAGAGGTCATTCTGTATCTTACCAAACATTCGTTGGCTCATTTAGGTACACATATGTGAAATTGAACACATTTGACTAAGAGTGATTATGTTTTCAACACAGAATATAAATTACTACTGGTACTTGAATATTTGCTGAGACTCTTTGAACTAAAAGTATGAATTTACAGACAGATGGAAAATACTGAGCTATCTAAAAAAAAAAAAAAAGTATAATTCATGGTGCTATGTTTCAAGGCTAAGTCCAGAGATCCTCCCCCTTACTAATATGTTTTTCTATTGAAACTGCCAACCTACAGATTCAACCACAGAACATAAAAACACACAATGGTTTAGGACAGTGGTCCTCAAACTAGGGCCCGCGGGACACACATTGTATTTGTTCCCGTTTTGTTTCTTCACATCAAAATAAGATGTATGCAGTGTATATAGGAATTTGTTCATAATTTCTGTTTTTACTATAGTCTGGCCCTCCAATGGTCTGAGGGACAGTGAACTGGGCCCCTGTTTAAAAAGTTTGAGGACCCCTGAAAAAGTGACATAAATAGATGTAAATAAGTCTAAGGACTTTTCATAGGTTTTTATGTATTGCTGATGGAAATTGGTACATAAAGGGCAAATAGATCCTCTTTACTAAAAATAGGTTGAGGAGTCCTGTTAAGTGTAAAGATAAGTGTATTTGAGGATTTTTAATTTATAATATTTGATAGTATTTGTTTGTTAGTTATATCCATGTGGAAGTTGGGCCATGCCCCCCAACAGATAATTAGGGTCCACTCAGCTTTGTGATCAGGAGTCATGCCTGGCAGTGTTTAGGAGACCATGTGTAGTAATGGTGATCAGACTAAGGTTAGCCTTATGCAAGATAAGCACCTTAATCCCTATACTATAACTCTAGTCTGAATTCTTCCTAGTTTTACAAAAAAAATTTAAAATAGAAGTTTTACTTCCAAAAGTTTGTCGAAAATATTAACATGCATTTCCAAAAGAATGGTATCTAAAATGCATGACATTTCACAAGCTTTTCTTAAAGTGAATGATGCTGCCTTCTAATACCACCTATTGGAATAGGAGAAAATTCATTTAACAATTTATTTCTCCAGTAGCTTGAGTGACTATTTTCCCTACATATCTTTTTCAGAGCCTGTACCCTAAAGCTTCATAATTCCATTAAATCAGTGCACAGCTGGGCAATTTTTTCCTTCTCACATTATAGTGATCCCCAGGGAATTTATGTAAATCTATGGAAATTCATTTTAAAGTTTTTACTCTGAGAGGGAGGATGCATGCTCATTAAGCAAATGATTATAACCACAAACAAGCTAAAAGCAACATGCTGGAGAGCCAAATTAAACTTTCCATCAGAAACACTAAACGATTCACTTTCACATGTAGGCTTTATCTAAATGTCATTAAAATTTTAAGACAAAGCGTTTTAGCAAAGTCTAAATAGATATCAAAGAAAGTATTGTTGAGTACTAAGACTGGGCCTCCAATTTCCTGTCTAGAGCCAGCACATAATTCTACTTTTAATTAACCATGTTACAGGAAGGAGTCTGTCTTTTAATTCATGAATTAAATGATTCTTATTAAAAGCTAAAAGAAAATAAACTCTAATTTTTCAAAAGTCATCTAAGTCTTGGGGCCATATTGATAATACAACGACTAAGACAATTGTTTTTGCACGAGGCCAACCAGGGTTCCATCTCCAGCATCCAAAAGTACCACCAGGATTAATTCCTGAATGCAGAGACAGGTGAATATCACCAGTGTGACCCCAAAATTAATAAGTAAAGAAAAGAAAAAATAAAATACAAGTATTATTTTTAAAAACCGTTACTTCTCAACTGAAGGACCTTATTAAGATCAGTGCTTGCTCAATGAGCTTTTCAGAACCCTATCCACAATCCCCCACAACCATAATTCCAGTAACCCTCAGCCGCACACAACTGATACTTATCATACCTTACACTGTCACTGAACAAGAATCAAAAAGAAGAAAAATATAAAGACTCAGTCTAATCCCTCAGAGATCTTTCACGGAGCTGAACCACAAAGATTCACAATCCCAAGCACAACAGACACAATCGTAAAGCCATCAGGGTCACAACAATGAAAAGAACTCACAGGCCAGGGGCCAAAGCAATAGCAAATCTGGTAAGGCATTTGTTTACCTTGCATGCAGCTGACCCCAATCTGATATTGGGCATATGTTCCTCCAGAGCCTGCCAGGAGTAATTTCTGAGCACAGAACCTGGAATAACCCCAGAGTGCTTGCAGGTGTGGGCCAAAAACAAAAACTAAAAAAGCTCACAGGCCAGAATACAACGATAAGGAGCAGTTAAAGAATCAAAAGACAACAAAATAAAAAACTCAATGAAAATAACACCTGTACAAGAATCTCTATCCAGATAGACTATCATTCAGATTTGAAGGAATGAGGTAAACTTGATAGACAAGCAACAGTTTAAACAGTTCATAACATTGAAAGTAGTTTGGCATGAGCCATTAAAGGAACTCCTTTAAAAGACAAGGCAAACTTATCAACACATATATGGCATTTGTTGTGGTGGTTATGGTTGCCCTCTAGTAGATTAAGAAAGGTTGATTTTATATTAGTTTAATACTAAGTTGAATTGTTCCATTTGTTTGGAATGTTCTTTCTATAGATATATAGATAATTTTTGTACCATAGGAATTTTTTTCTTTTACTATTAATACAAATATTTAAGTATTATCTGTAGTATAGTATTTTCTAACACAAAAAGAGCATTATCTTTCTACAATAAAATAAACTTCTATGCTTCTATAGGCCTAATTTATATTTTCCTTTAGATGATTAAATTCTCCTCATTCTAGCTAAATTGTGTATTTATAGCATTTATATATGTCATGTAAAAGTATAATGCATGGCATAGAACTATTCAAATGATTTTTAATTTATAGCCCTATTAAAAGATACCATTAGAAAATTTATCAGCTTATTATTAGCTTATTATCAGCTTATTATTATTATTTATCAGCTTTTATGACTTTGTGGGATTCAGGGTTATAGCTTTATTCATCTATTTTCATGTAGTTGTCCACCTCCACTAGCAAAATATTTCTTTAAGAAGGACCAACAAGTAGCCAAGGCAGAAGAACTGGAGAGTTTGTCCATAACACTGAGTTTACAGGGGTTGGACAAATGGGAAAGGTCTTTGGACTTTGGTGAAAGGAAGTGGACATTCTGGTTATGGATGTAGTGTTGAAATGATGTTGCATTAAGTTGATCATGTGGTATTGCAAATCATTCTATCTCAATAAAAATGGGGAAATACTACAGCTTATTTCCGAAGTCATAAATAATAGTGAATATCTTATATGGTCAGCTTTACCCTGGCAATTTTGCAGCAAGGTACAAAGCTAAAATAAGGAATACAATATATTAAGCACAAAGCACTTTCACATCATTATTAAAACAAATTGCTGACTCATATGTTGGGAATATTTAGGAATCATCTAGTTTGAGTTTAGGATGTGTCATCTCAAAAAAAGATCATGTTATCCCGAGACAACAGATATGAGGATTGGGAGAACCAGTACATGGTAGGAAGCTTACCACAAAGAGTGAGAAATGCAGTTAGAATAGAGAAGTGTCTATTATGAAAGAGATAGTTGGAACTGATTATTCTGGACAAGAACTGAGTGCTATAAGGGGATAAAGTGAAATGGATGGCACAAAAAAAGAGAGAGGGAAGAAAATGCCTGCCCTAGAGGCAGGTGGGAGAGGGTGTGTGGAGGGAAGAGGGCATGAGTAAGGGTGAGAGGGAAACTGTTGACACTGATGATGGAAAATGAGCACTGGTGACAGGTATTGTACATTGTATGACTAATTCAACAATGAACAGTTTTATCTATGAAAAAACTATAGTATGAACAACCTTGTAACCACAGTGTTTAAATAATTTTTCTTTGGTATTTGGGCCACCCCTGGTGACATTCAGGGATTACTCCTGGCTATGCACTCAGAAATCATTCCTGGCTTGGGGAACCATATGGGACTCAGGGGAAAGGAACCACGGTCCATCCTAGGCTAGAGCGCGCAAGGCTTACCATTTGCACCACCACTCTGGCCCCATTAAATAAAATTTTTTAATCTTGTATATTTACATACTGGATTTCTCTCTCAATGCAAACTATTCATCATCCAAAAAGGTAAGGAAAACAAGTAACTGATAAAAGGCAGTTTTCCCAAGTATGTGTGCACTGGGTAAAAAAAAAAAAAAAAAAGCTGATGTACTAGATTTTCCATGTATATTTTGTATATATGAAAATATGTGATAAATTATAGTTTTCAGAATAGTGTGAATTGACCTGCAGATAATAAATATGATTTAGTTAAATATAAGTATGGCTTAAACTCAAATATCTCAAGTGGAGGATTTCAATTTTTGGCAGATAGATGATGGAGCTTATTTAGCATTCTTAAATACCTGTGGATTATGTGTGAATTATTGTTCAACCTTATGGAACTTTGGAGACCCCTTGACTTCTTCAACTCCTTAACTACTTTATATGCGTGATTGCTTTCTGTAGCCAATAGCTCTTACACACAGACTCAAAAATCTCTCAGCCCCATACATCTGTTATTTCAATTGCTGCTGCAAGGTCTGGAATGATTTCATTCTAGCAAAACTCAGTAGCCCTTATTTTCAGATCCACCACGCACCTCCAACCAGCCAGGATATTTCCTGGATGACACTGAGGATTGTATGATCTTAATTAGTATGCAGAACAGTATTGTCTGGAAGAAATCTTAGGGATAAGTCCAGTAGATGAAACCTTTCATCAATAATAGAAAGCAAAAAACAAAAATAAGTGGTTTTGTGCTACAGTCAAAATGGCTTTTGATATGACAGTCCTAAAACATAAAAACACAGCATGCGGTAGTAGTGCATTCCTTGCTTGTTTCTTTTATTTTTTTTCTCCTGATCCCCTTAATCAAATATCTGTAGCAGACATTGCTTTCTGGTGCTATCAGAATAAAACACTTATTCAAGTCCCAGCCTCTGTAAAGGGGCAGAGCTGTATTTGCACAAGTAAGGAATAAGTTCCCCCACTTTTCAAGGAAAGAGAGAAAAGGACATGGAACACAAAAGATGACAGTCTACTGACTAAGCCAGTAAGCAAGACTCTCGACCTACTTTTGAAACATGAGCTGTACAAATTGAATTCTTCTCTAGGGAACTGGGAAATCAAAAAATAATAGCTGGCGCTAGTTAGCAAAAGATTATGTTATTAAAAAGAGGTGGAGAGACTGCCACAATAGTCTAAATGCTCAATTCAGTTTGGAAGAAGGGGGAATTGTGTCATTAATTTACCCATGAAACTGGGCACATAGAAGCATACCTACCACACAAAGAGCTTAATGTATTTATTGTTAAATTTAAAAGAAAGATTTTCACCCACTTTCTCTCTTGACCTTCACTTCTCTGCTGCCCCTACAAACTTTCTCTACCTCATCAATATTAGTATCTTTTAATCCACTTCATTTATTAAAGAACCACATGCATAAAACTTCACCATTTATCTTAATTCCTCCATCTTCACATATGTCTCTAAAGTGATGATCATTGCTTATTCTCAATCATCTTGCCAGTTGTCATTTTGGGACATCCTCTTATTCTTCGTCAGTCTTTTTTTTTTCCCCTCATAGTTCTTTACTCCTTTTCTTGTTTTTCTTGTTTCATTCTTCTCTACCCAGCCAGTAGTGTGCGGTTAATTATTAAAGAAATAAATACTTTTATTTCCATGTTTAGCTAATCATTTCATGGTGAATATTCAAGCATAAATGAACCAGTCGCAACATTAACAAAGTACACATTCCAAGTTCTTCATTCCTATTCCCAAGTTAACAAGTACAACTGAAAAATATCACATCTAACTGCAATGATCTCTATAACAAAATTTCACAACCTAACTGCCACACAAATAATGTTAGAATTGTCTCTTTAATTCTATGATCTCGCTGAAATCATTTGAACAATGTCTTTTTTTGTCTTCTCCTTTTTGTGTAGTTCTTATCTTCAGTCAAACAGTAAGACCTTAGGTCTCGTTCCCCTTACCCCATAATATTCAAAGAGTTCAGAAATGAACTGGCCTGTAATTTTATTGTCAATTCATGGTCATTATACTTTATTACTTGACTAGTCTTACTTTTTTTTTTTTTTTTTTTTTTTTTTTTTTTTTTTTTTTTTTTTTTTTTTTTTTTTTTTTTTTTTTTTTTTTTTTTTTTTTT
>PVKC010015230.1:0-21497 GCA_004027635.1 Crocidura indochinensis | reverse complement strand
TTATCCTGTTTATAAAACGTTTTAGGACACTCCATACTGGTTTCTGTAGAGGTTATATTAATATCCATTCTCATCATCTGAGAGAGTATATGCAAATTCTTTATATCATTCTAACAATGTTCATTCTTCTAGTATGTAGATTTGAAATATCTTTTTATTTCTTACGTCTTTGACTCATTTTAATAATTTCTTAGAGTTTTCAGTGTCTAGGCCTTTAACCTCCCTTGTTAGATTTACCCAGGGTTCTTTGTTTGTTTGTTTTTGTTTTGTTTTGGGACCATACCAGGCAATCCTTGTGGGTTATACCTGGCTTTGCACTCAGGAATCACCCCTGGTGAGCAAGGGGCACCATATGGGGTGTTGGGATTAAATCTGGAATAGCTGCATGAAAAGCAAACAATTTCCCTGCTGTGCTATATCGCTGATCTCTACTCTGGATATTTTTATACTTCTTGATGATACTCTAAATGTGATTGTTTTCACATTGTTTTCTTTCCTAAGATTTGTTATTTTCAGTAGAACAACATACTTTTGAAAACCAATTTTTTATTTTGCAAAATTATGCTATTGTATGACTTCAGGTTTTTTTAAATAAATATTATCATGCTCTGTAAGTATTAATAAGTTTTGCTGTATTTTTCAATGTAATTCCATTATATCTTTTTCTTGCTCTGGGTATATCTTCTATAACTATGTTGAACATTAGTGATAAGAATAAAATTTTCTGTCTTATTTCTATTTTTAGATGATTAGATATTTTACTGGTGGCTATATTAACGTAAAATTTTAGATTTTTATTTTATTTGCCTTTTGCATATTGATGCTCATAATAATCTCATGATCCATTGCATTTCTATGATATTTATTATAATTTATGTTCTCAAAAAAACCTTGATTCTTTTCTTTGTTTCTTTATTTACCATACATGAGTGAGATCATCTGCTATTTGTCTTCTTTATTCTAACTTATTTTGCTAAACATGATAATTTATTATCTGCGATAATAACAGTTACTGTTTTTCCTTTGTCTGTTATTGACTTGAAATATCTTATAATAGACTTTCACGATGAGTTTTTATTTCTCTTTAGATTGAAGTGCCTTTTTTATAGTATTATAGATAAAAAGTATACACATATTTACATATTGTAAAATATATATGGCATTTTGGGGTCTTTTGACTTGTTAGTTTAGACTATTCACATTTAGGGTTATAATTAATTATGACATTAATTTCTGATATTGTACCTTTCACTTTATAATTGTTTTATATTTTTGCTATTTCTTTCACTAAGCTTCTAGGTCTTTTCATTTGGATAGTTTTTTTTTTTTTTTTTTTTTTTTTTTTTTTTGGTTTTTGGGCCACACCCGGTGACGCTCAGGGGTTACTCCTGGCTATTCGCTCAGAAGTCGCTCCTGGCAGGCACAGGGGACCATATGGGGAACTGGGGGATCGAACCGTGGTCCGTCCTAGGTTAGCGCAGGCACCTAATCTCCAGCGCCACCACCCGGCCCCCTCATTTGGATAGTTTTATTCTGATGATTTTTGTTCTAAATTTTAAAGTATTTCCACACCAATTTTTTTCTTACATTACCATAAAGCTGCCCTCAGTACATAATCTTTTTAATGCTAATACCAATGCATTGTCATTTGCCTATACAAACACTGCCCCTTTAATTTTCTTCTTTCTAATGTTTTTTCTCATTATTTTTCTTTATTAAAATTTCTGATTACTTACTATCTTTTTATTTTTATTTCCCTGTGAGGAAGATACGTTGTTATTGAAGTTCATTAAATTTTGTTTTTCAAAAATAAAATTCTTTAGGTCTCCATTACATTTAGGTTTTAAGTTTTCAGAATAAAGTATTATTGGCTGGTGAATTTTATTTGTACATATATAAATAAATGTACACATATTTACATTTATAAATGTACATACATTATAGTATATAATGTACTATATGATATATTCTGATATATAATATATAATACTATTATATAATAAATATTATATATTGGACATAAATAAAATTTCATTTACTTCTTTTTTTAGGGGGGGGTCAACCCAGCAGCGCTCAGGGGTTACTCCTGGCTCTATGCTCAGAAATCGCTCCTGGAAAGCTCCAGGGACCATATGGGATGCCAGGATTCGAACCATCATCCTTCTGCTTCTAAGGTGTTTGCCTTACCGCTGTGCTATCTCTCCAGCCCCTACTTCTTACCCAAAAACATTCTCTAAGAAGTCTGAGAAAAGCCTAATTTGGATGTATATATATGTATATATGTATATCACACAGTCCCCTAGCAATCTTTAATATTTTTCCTTTAATTTAATTTTGATTAGTTAAGATGTGTTTTGGTGTGGGTTTATTTTGCACTTAGAACTTTGACTATTCTCTCAACTAATCATTTTGTGATTAGTTCTTTGTTTAGATTTAGGAGAGTCTCATTATTTCTTCAGATAATCTCTCTCTTTTTTTTTCTCTTTTCTCTTTCTGGGATACTACCCATTATTCTCCCTTTTCTTCCTCTAATGGAGTGTGATCAGTATTTTTAGAATATCCTTATTTGTCTTGTCTAATTATTTCACCCTTTCATTCAACTTTATTACAAAAATTTTTTTTGTTTTTGTTTTTGTTTGTTTTTGTTTCATACCCAATAGTATTCAGGGACTGCTCTGGGCACATGTCTCAAGACTTGCTACCAGAGGTGTTTAGTGGACCATACAATGCTGAGCTTCTTGAAAGCAAAGCATGTGTTCGATTCCATTGAACTATCTCCTGAAATTACTATTATTACTAAAATTTAATTACTTTTTATATTTAGCTTTTATATTTTTGATTTTGGAACCTTTCCCAGCTGTGCTGGGGGTTCTCCTGGCTCTACACTTAGGGATCATTCCTGACAGCACTTAGAAAACCATATGTGGGTTGGTTGCATGCAGTTCAAGCACCTTTCTCTCTGTACTCTGTCTCTGATCCTTCTAACTTTATTTTTTTAATTTTTAATTTTGCTGATTCTTTCCTCCAATATTATCTAGCTTGTATGCTTTCGGTAGAAATATATATACATATATATTTTTACTTAACTCTGTTTATATTTTTCCAACTTTAATCTCTTTAGTAAAGAGCTCATGCATTTTATTTATTGTTCAATTAATGTTTTGTTGAATGATGTAGTATAGTTTATGCAGCTCACTGATCTTCTGTATCATCTATTTTAGGCTTCTCATTATTATTTTTTACATTTTAGTTTAGATGGTTATAATTATGTTAATGTATGTAGTATTGATGCACAAAGTTACAGAATATCCAACCTACTGCCATTGTCCTTCTGTCATTGCTGTTCTCATATTCATCCCTGTTGGAAGTCCCCTGTGATGCTGCTCCTGAACCATCTGGCAGATGGGACCCCATAGAGCAAATGTTCCGAGTATTCTCCTTGAGGTGAAACCATGGGATGGGAGAAACTATTCTCACCCATCAGATAAGGGGCTAATATCTAAGTATATAAGGTACTGACATGAATTAACAAGAAAAAACATCTAACTCCATCAAAAAATGGGGAGAAGAAATGAACAGATACTTTCTCAAAGAAGAAATACAAATGGCCAAAAGGCACATGAAAAAAATGTTCCACATCACTAAGCACATGGGTGATGCAAATCAGAACAACAATGAGGTACTATCTGATGCCACAGAGACTGGCAGATATCACAAAGAACAAGAATTACCGGTGCTAGTGAGAATGTGGGGAAAAAGAAACTCTCATTCACAGCTGGTGGTAATGCCATCTAGTTCAGCCTTTCTGAAAAACAATATGAAGATTTAAAAAACTGAACATTGAGATCCCATATGACTCAGCAATACCACTCCTACATATTTGCCCCAGAACCACAAAAACACAATACAATAATGACCTCTGCCCTCCTATGTTAATAGCAGTGCTTTTTACAATAGCCAGAATCTGGAAACAACCCAGATGCCCAACAACAGATAAGTGGCTAAAGAAACTGTGTTACATCTATACAATGGAATACTATGCAGCTGTTAGAAAAAATGAAGTCATAAAATTTTTCTATAAATGGATGAATACGGAGACTACTTTTTTGAATAAGTCAGAGCGAGAGAGATAAACACAGAATAGTTATACTCATATGTACTATTTAAGAAAAATAAAACAGTATAATAATAATACCCAGAGACAATAGAGATAAGGACCAGAAGGACCAGCCCATGCAGTTAGAGAAAGAACTACACTAACAACTACCATGACAATGATAGAAAGAGAAATACAATGCCTGTCTTGAAGATAGGCATGGTGAGGAGGAAAATGGGTACTGTGGTGGCAGAAAAGTTGCACTGGTAAAGAGGTGTATGCATTTTATGACTGAAAACCTATTATGAACATGCTTGTAATCATAGTGCTTAAATAAAGAAATTATATGACAAAAATAGTAAAAAAAGAAATAAGGTTGATTCCTGAAGATTTATCTTTTTCATTCTTTATTGCTCAGACTTTAACTTTTTAAAAAAGCATTTTATGGGGCAGGTAATGTGGATTTGTGAAAAGTGCACAATTTGCAAGATTCCTGAGTTTGATCCCCAGTACCACACCATACTACAACACACACACACACACACACACACCATTGACATTTTTCCCAGTAAATTCAACTCTTGCTCTAATTTTAGCAACTTTATTTATTTATTTTTACTTTTTCAGAACCTTGGGTGTACAGTGAGAGAGGGGGAAAAAATGGAGGAGACCAGACTTCTACTCACAATTATTTCTGGGGTAAAGGAATGTGGGCACATATTCTTTTTTTTCTTCTTTTCTTGTGATATCACTGATTGCCAAAGTAGAAAAACAGTGGTTTTAATTTAGATCCTTTCTTTGAGTCATATTGCAGGTTTGCCTTGCCAGGGATATCACTTCACTCCAACTAGCAACATCTTCCAGTTCCACAAACAGCTTGGGCCTTAGGCTATCTACATTAGAAATGCTGGTGCATAGATGAAATCAGTTGTTCTCTGCTGATATATTTCTCTTTCTGATTGTGCTTTGAGTGGGTGCTTTGCTAAATAAATTTTTCTGACTTTTTTTGTAGTATCATTTAAAAATTTTTTTCCATTTGTCATTATAGCTCAAGTATTTTGAGATCAATGTCTACCCTAATCACAGTGGATTAGATCATGGTTTTGTCAAAATATAAATGAATGAATAACTACATAAAGTGAATTAATAGTTCTACGAAAATCTATGTATCTTTTAAAACTTAATTTTAACAGGAGTTTTTTTAGGTTGATATAAATTTATATGTAACCAAGAGAATATATTTTACAGTAAGACAATCTTGAGTTTTTAACTTGAATTGTACACAGTTCTTATCTTCAACCTTTTCTTTGTATATTAAGTATGTTTTTTATCTCCTAAGAATTATCTGAGTATTAAACAAGAATATTTGCATAGTACTTAGAATAAAATTTGGCAATGCAAAGATCTATTCAGGTGATTTCCCCCCTCTGTTTATAAGGATATCTACATATCTATGTAAATAAATACACAAAATATGTTTTGAGAATAATGTATTTTAATCATCTTCGACCAATATTTTGAAGATCTATATTTCACATAATGTTGAACTAGTTGCTAACAATTTCTTATATCAAATATGAAGGAAAAGTCAAACATTTTCTAATATTGAATGAGGAAAATGTATTAGTATCAGTCTGGGCTTGAACCCCAGATCTATATATCTATCTATATCTATATATCTATATATCTATTCCTTATCAATCTTATGATGCATCTTCTCTCTGAGATTCCGTTTCAATCAATAAAATTATTATATTAATCACACTCACATATATATATACCTGACAGACAAAGGAGAGAATGAAAATTAAATGCTTATAATTGATATCAATATTATGCAAGTTTGTATCTATTTGTGTGATATGCTTAAATATTTAGGTGATTCTTATTATTCTTCACAATCTATTTTACTTTGGAGAGATGATATTAGAAAAGATGTTTCTTCCATGAATCCTAAGAAATTAGGGAAAGCACAGGGAAAACTTTTATTGGAAACACCACACACAATAATCTGTTAAAATGTCTATAGCAACAAAATAATAAAAATACAAGACACGACTTTAATAAAGGCGATGGTGTGGAACCCACAGCATCTTTCCTGGGTTTTATTCAATGACATGTCAGACTCATTATGTTTGATTCATTGCATTTCAGTATCTAAGCTGAGGACTGCACTTTCTACAACCAATTGTGGAAGAACAAATGATACTACAAATGGACAGCTCAGCATCTTCACTGGATGTATAGGTCACTGAGAACACTCAGTGCTGGGAAAACAGGAGACATCTGCCTTAAAGCTCATTATTTGTATCTGAGGCAAGAGCACATAGTAGGTACTAGAAACTGATTGATTATTCATTAGATAAACTTTACTCAGTGCTTCCTATACAATTAATCGGGTGCCATTGTTTATATTATGGCATGCAAATAGAAACTAAAAATTACTTTTACATATAAAAGATAAGTTGATGGAGGAATAGATATCAATCGAGATAGATTAATAGATATGTCATAAGGTAAATATTGCAAGATATTAATTATGGAATAAAGGTTTGTGTTTACTGTAAAATTTTATGAAGCTCTTATTTGACGATATAACAATAAAACATTATATGACCATAGTAACAAAACGAAACTTTGACTAAACTTAGACAAACGAGATAACTATAATACTTTAAGAATTGGGGCACTATGGTGTAGGGAAGTCAATACTGGTAGGAAAGACCCTATTTTGTTGTCACTAAATGCCTGAAATACAATTGTGAAAGACTTGTGATTCACAGTGGTCTCAATAAAAAAAGAAAAAAAGAAAAAAGAGAGAGTGTCTGCATTTGTATCTTCTGATGTTTCTAAAACATATATTTTATTTATAAAGGTATTATGTAAGTTATTTCTTTTAGGTATGTTTATATAATTTATAATAAAAACTATCAACTCCAATTAAAAATTGTGTTAGAGCAAAGAAGAATGAACAATAAACATGCATTGGTGTTCTTTTATTATTTTCTTACTGTGCTACCTAGAAGAAACTAGGTAGACTGCTGTAACAAATCAGTCCCTAAACCATAGTTAATCAATTTGACTCACGTATCTCTTACTGTGAAAGTTGGTTTAGGGGTTCATCTAGGACTCAGGCTAATGGAAATTCATCATTTGTGATGTAATTAAAAGAATGAAATTATGGGGTCACAAATCACTTTCAGCTACAAAGAACTCTAAGTCTATATATTTACAGAGTGGAGCTGGATTTTGGTATTGGTTAACACTATTGGAATATTTTGCAATAAGAGTGAGCACAAAGTTGAAAATCTCATTCATATTACTCTTTATTCTTAAAAAATGTTTTTGGTGTCCCCAGATATTGAAAGCAGGATCTCATACATGTGAGGAATGGACTCCTTCACTAAAATCAATCCCTGACCATATTGTAATACTGTATAAATTTTAATACCTGCAAATCACAAATCTTTATTTAACTTCAGTACATGAAATCTTGAGGAGTAAGTGCTTCACACCAACACATATAGGATTTAAAATGTTATGTTCCTATTTTCATGCCTAGATTATGTTCTGTCATTATAGTGTTTCAAAATTTCTCATAAACAAAAATGGTTCAGTACTCTATGCTTGAAATTCTCTGTGAGAGAAATACCAGTAATGGGTCTTATTCTCAAATCATAATAATCCAGAAGCAAAGTGCCTAAAGTAGAGAACTATTATTACAAATGCAGTTGCGATCAGAATTGTTACAGACACTGTGATTTATATTTAATTATTAGGTAAAATAATACATAAAGTAAATAATATATATCATTATTAGGTAATGAGTCAAATATAACAATACCAATAATGAGTCATGTAGTAATAGACACAAATTCTAACATGCACATATATGTTATGCATGTGTTATGCTCAGGCTTTAAATTATTTGTAAAATTTAATGAATTAACTAAGATATTGTGCCACATTGAGAGATTATCCTTGAGCAATAAGTGCCATCGCCAATGTCTTTTTTATGGTAAAGCAGTGAAGATGCAATATTGTGTCTGTGAAGCAGAATGGTATTGAATAGAAAGAGGGAAAGGGTGGAAGGATCCCTTAGGGAAAGGGAGGTGTGTGTGTGTGTGTGTGTGTGTGTGTGTGTGTGTGTGTGTTTCTGTGTATGTGTAAAGTTATAGAGACTTGAAGAAGTAAAGTATGTTAAAGGAGTACAAAAAGGAGTCTAAATACATGTCCAGGTCTAAGTGGAAATTTGATAATTTGGGCATAGCTAGGCAGTGGGATCTTGAGAACCATATAAAAATCTTAAATACATAGAAAAATAGATTTCTGGGGCTGGAGAGATAGCACAGCAGTAGGGCATTTGCCTTGCATGCAGCCGACCCAGGTAAGATGGTGGTTCAAATCCTGGCATTCCATATGGTTCCCGAGCCTGTCAGGAATAATCCCTAAGTGCCACCGGGTGGGACCCCCAAACAAAACAAAACAAAGAAAAATAGATTTCTTAAAAATTAATTTTTGTGAGGTTTTGTGTTTGTTCATGAAAATTTGGGGCCAAAACTAAAATGAAATATACATAATTTTGTACATCATATTTTCCACAAAAAGGCAAGTAGAAGGACAAATGAATGAAATAGTAGTATGAGGGGCCAAGTGATAGTACAATGGATGTTGCATTTGCTTTGAACACAGTCAAAACAGATTCAATCTCAGCATATGGTCTTCTGGAATAATTCCTGACCACATATCCAGGAGTAAACCCTGAGCATCAATGGTTGTGGCCCCAAAACAAACAACAAAAGAAAAATTAAAAAGAGAAGAAAAGAAATAGTGGCATGAAAAAAAATTTAAGCAATGAAGCAATGGCATGGGAGAATTCCAAATCTTTCTGACTTTTCTAAAGACTGGGGACACTGAGTTAGACTGTATATTTTTTAATTAAATAATTTTTATTTTGAACAAAGTAAACTATACATCTTTCACAGTAATATTTTAGGCACATAGTGACATTGAATCAGAGTCATTCCCATCACCAGTCTTGTCCTCCCTTCACCCCTGTTCCAGCATGCATCCCATATCCCCCTCCTTTGACCCTCAGGCTGCTGTATAAGTGGTCCCCTCTGTGTCTAGCTTGTTGTAGATTGGGTTTTGATTCTGTTGTCATTGGTTTTGGATTTGGTGTTTAAGTATGATCATTTTTATTTCTACTCAATGTTCATACACCTGTTTGTCTTGGTACCCTCCATTATTTCCCCCTCAATTTGTGAGGTGGTTCAAGATGGTTCAAGATGGTTCAAGTTATGTGATTCTGTTTGGAGGGGAAGAAAAAAGAAAGAGGAAAAAAGGGGGGAAATTAAACAAGAAAGAAATGGGAGGAGTCCTTCTAGAGGCTATAAGTATCAATTTATGAAAAAGGGAAAAAGGAAGAAAAACATAAAAAAATCTATACAAAAAAATCATCCAAAAGAACCTGGAAAGTACTACAGCAATAAAGACAACAACCAAACAATAACCATGGTCTTGAAATAAAAGCAAAACAAAGCACACACAAGAAAGATAAAAGCAACAACAACAACAATAACAAAAAATAATTTGTGCTTTTTTTATTTTTTGCGCAGGCAAAGTAAATATTGGGAAGATTAGAAAGGAAATTCCCTTGGCCTAAGAGATAAAGAGTTTCTCTGCCCTTGAAGCATACTGTTATGGGAATAAATATAGGCTCTGTACATTGTATTTTATAAGAGGCATTGTACCCCAGTTACAGTTTAGAGGGCACAATACCTATGATAAATTGCTCAAAAGATTCACAGAACTAATTGAAAGTTTTTATACTTGTGTTTTCAGTTATACTTAGGAAATAAAGGGAATTGTGATCAACCAATGGAAGGGCAGAGGGTAGAGTCTAAGGATGTGGCTTTGAATATTAAATTTTCAACTGTTCTGCTTCTAAGTTTAGGTTTTTTTCTTAACTATCAGTCACACTTCTCACCTCTTTATAACTTATGATTTATAATTATTATGTGTGAAGAATTATGCATAAAAGAAGAAAAGTGTTGAGGTTGATTTTATTTTCTTCCCTAAGAGAATAATGGACAAATTAATTCAATTCAATCAAGTTTATGTTAAGAGTTTTGGGAAGCTTTAGAAATAAACTGTTTCCCCTAGGTTTCAAATATCTCAAGATAAAAATCTATTGGATGTTAATTGTTGGTTCTTCCTTTGAGTAGAACTTTGTCTTTTTTGTCTCTTTAGGGGTGATTTTATTTTGATTTTTAATCACAGTTCTGCTTAAACAGTTTTTAGTGATTATGTAGTTTATAATTAAACATATTAACACATCATATCACAAAAGTTCCACTTTTTTTGTTTCTTACCATTGACGACTTACTAATATAGCAAGAATTGCAATCAATTTCTCCTCCTCCTCCTCCTCTTTTCTTCTTCTTCCTCTTCTTCTTCTTCTTCTTCCTCCTCCTCCTCTTCCTCCTCTTCTTCCTCCTCTTTCTCCTCTTCCTCCTTCTCTTGTTTTTGGGACACACATTCAGTGGCACTTACGGGTCACTTCTGGCTCTGCACTTAAGAACTTACTCCTGGCAGGTTCAACTAAAACACATTACTGGGGATCAAAACATGCCACCTGCAAGGCAAATTCCCTTATCTTTTGTGTTATTGCTCTGATCCCAAATCTTTTTTATTTATTTTTTTTTTTGCTTTTGAGCCACACCCTATAACGCTCAGGGATTACTCCTGACTGCACTCAGAAATCACTCCTGGCTCAGGGGACCATATGGGACTCTGGGGGTGGGGGAAACGAACCAAGGTATTCCTGGTCAGCCTCGTGCAAGGCAAACACCCTAACACTGTGCTATCGTTCTTGCCCCTGACCTCAAATCTTAATCAATTCTTTTAATTTTCTTGTTATTTTTTTTCAATGGTCCACATGGGTTTAATGTGTTAAAATCCTTCATTCGCGGGGACGGGGGGGGGGCGCCGGGGGCCTCCCACTTATTCTACACCTCTCATGTCTCTTCACCGTGCCAGACTAGAGTCAAGCTCAACAGGGTCTTCTTTCCCGGCTGATTCCGCCAAGCCCGTTCCCTTGGCTGTGGTTTCGCTGGATAGTAGGTAAGGACAGTGGGAATCTCGTTCATCCATTCATGCGCGTCACTAATTAGATGACGAGGCATTTGGCTACCTTAAGAGAGTCATAGTTACTCCCGCCGTTTACCCGCGCTTCATTGAATTTCTTCACTTTGACATTCAGAGCACTGGGCAGAAATCACATTGCGTCAACACCCGCCGTGGGCCTTCGCGAGTTATTTATTATTATTATTTTTTAATCCATACCTGGCAGCATTCAAGGATTACTCCTAGCTATGCACCCAGAAACTGCTCCTGGCAGGCTTGGGGCACGATATGGGATGCCAAGAATCAAACGTGGGTCTGTCCCAGGTCGGGCGTGTGCAAGGCAAATGCTCTACCATGTGCTATTGCTTTGGTTCCCTAAATCAATTGTTAATTTCAAAAATTGCTCTTAAGGTAGAAAAAAAAAAGCTGGATATGAACTTATTCACAAAAGATACTTTTTGTCATGTAAAATGTGTCTAGTCCATTTTATTTCAATAAATATATTCACCATCTTTAACAGTATTTTTTTTTTTTTGAGTGAAACCGATGCCCTGCTTTTTATCAATTTTTTCTTGACTATTTGAGGTTATCTTTTTCCTACTATATACTAATCATATTCAGAAACTGAAAAAAATATAAAGATGAAACAAGGAAAAAAAGATGAAACAAGAGACATAAAAGGTAAGTCTTACCTTGCTAGACTGCTTTGGAATATAAAATCCTCACAAACTAAGGGTTTTATCTTTAGTCATAACATTTGAAAAACTACTTCATTTAATTATTCAACTTCCTTTAAAGACATGTACATATAATAAGCATACAAATACTGTGTCGAACATATATAAAAAACATCATGCCTTTGTATTATATTAAAAGAAAACTAAGAAGTAAAAGTATAATGGAGGGTAGGAAATTATAATAGAAAGTACTTTATAAATCATAAGGCATCATGAAGGTTGTAAATGGTATAATTATATTTGAACATATAAATTAGGTATTATAACTCCTTTTTTTTCAAACAGCACCAACAAACATATTTCATTGATGAGCACTGAGATATATTATAATTGAAGCTTATGAATACCATCAGAGTCCTTCTAAAATGTGTCAATGTATTTCCCAATCTCCCAGTAGACTGTCATGTGCTTTAAAATTTATCAAAGTGGAGCCATTTTAATCACACATCTTAGGCAACAACTTAACTTTACGAAGAGTGATAAAACTCTTGTAACTTGGCTGAAACATTGATTGCTTGGGGAGAGAAAATTGACTCTGACAAGCTTTAATTGCAATACAAATATATGAACATTTCTTGAGGCTGTATCATGATTCCACAACCATGCTGGGCTTGTTAGATACCCAGACATGCTAAGTAAACCCCGTGCTCCCATTTGAGTTCTTTCTGTTTCTTCCAAAACTACTTTCCAATTACTCTTTCTCAACGTCTCTTAGACAATATTCTTAATCTTTGTCAAGTCATTTTATTCAACATAAAATTTTAATTTTATATTAAATGAATCAGTTGAATAATTTAACAACTGTCTACACTCTCCACTTTGAGAACTTCTCGAAGCAATTCCTTCAGCTTTTATTCTGTGTACTCAGTCATCTCATCTACTTTCTACTTTTTGAACTTCATCTTCTTGAAGTGTGAATGTGTGTATTTCCCTTTGTTTTTATGTGTTGAGTCAAGTGGATTATTGAATTGATTAGTAGGGCTTGGAGAGACAGTACTGTGGATAGGGCACTTGCCTTGCACCTGGCTGACATGGGCCCAGTTTCTGTTACACAACATGGTCCTCCAAACCCTGCTGGTGATCTCTGACCATAGAGCTGAAGTAAGTCTTGAATACAACTGGGTGTGAAAATTATTAATAAATTCATTAAATAATGCGTTTTGGGGGCCAGAATGGTGGCTCTAATCGGCAAGGTGTCTGCCTTGCGAGTGCTAGCATAGGATGAACTGCAGTTCGATCCCTTGACATCCCATATGGTTCCCCAAGCCAGGAGCGATTCCTGAGTGCATAACCAGGAATAAACCCTGAGCATCACCAGGTGTGGCCCAAAAACCAGAAAAAAAAAAGGTTAAAAACTGAAAAAAATTTTTCAAACTGTAACACTGATAAGTGCTAATCAGAGGGATAAAAGATGTGAAGAGGAGAGAACTAGAGAAAAATACAAACATTAGTAAAGAAAACTTGAACATTATGTCAAATTTTTTAAATAAAATTATTAAATATATCTATTGACATATATATCAATCACTTCATGCAATATCCTTATTTCCCTGCCAATTTTTATCTAAATGACCTGTCCTTTGATAGATAGTGTGTTGAGATACTATTATTCTGTTGCTGTCATTACTTATTTTGAGGTCTGTTACTCTTATTTTGTATATTTTGGTTCTTCTGTGTTAGGTGTGCAAATATTGATGTTTGATATATCTTCTTGATAGACTAGCTCCTGGATATGTTCTTTGTACTATCATTTATTTCTCTGCAAGTTTTTTTAATCAGTTATGAAAATAACTCTGTGTGCCATATTTTTCTATATAATTGATTAAAACACTTTGCTTCAGCCTTTCACCATGACTTTTTCTTTTGTATATGATGTTTGACTCTTACATGCATGGTATAGCTGAACTTGCAATTTATCCAACTTGCCACACTATTGTTTGCTTTCGAATTCAGACTGCTCACATTTAAGGTGATTGTTGATATATGAGGCTAATTTAGTCACAGTATATCTTTTTCTGGTCTGTTTATATTTCTGTTGCATTATATATTTTTTTACCATATTTTAAAAATAAAATATTTTTAGATGATGATGGCTAAATTTAAAAGAACAATGAGATAATTACGTTTTTTTTTTTTTTGCCACAGCTGATGGAACTCAGGGATTACACTTGGCTCTGTTCTCAGAAATCTCTCATGGCAGGCTTGGGGTACTATTATATGGGATGCTCAGAATCAAATCGTGGTCAGTCCTGGATAGACCATGTGCAAGGCAAACACCTTACTGTTATGCTCTTGCTTCAACCTCAAGATGATAACAGATTTAAAGAAAGAAAAGCTTCAAAAAAGAATTTTCCTATTAAATCTTCAAACTGTATTTTAGGACCTGACAAATTACATTCTAATATTCAAGAAAATGTGGTGTGAATGCAATTTGACTTAAGTGTTCATGCTAGTAACAAGTAGATGTAAACTTGTGAAATGAAAATAGTAATTCCAATTAATGATGGTTTCATGGACATAGATGTGTTATGTGTAGAACATAGTATAATGAAAATGAGTCCATAATTTCCATTAAGAGTTTTATTCTTTAGCCTAGCCTAAGAAAGAAACATACCCTAAGTTAAATCATGTGAAATCTTACACACAAATGTCAGCATTGCAACAAATTTCCTGGTGAATTCTCCAATCTATTGCTATTGTAAGTTATTCCTATTTGGACATGTTAGAGCCCTTATCGGTCTAGTTATAATTAATGCATGTACAATGCTTTGTATTTTTACATTGAATTTTTAGCATCAGTTAATTGTTAATTAATTATTAATTGTTCTGATATTCTGTATAACATTATTCTTTCCATTTTAGAATAGAGGAAACTAAAGCTGAAGGAAGGAATTTAAAATGGAATCTAGAATTTAAGTTTGGCTAAATATCCCACAGGAGCACAAAGAATAGAATATATTGCAGTTATTGAATGTAAACTTTCAGAAATGTTAATTAAGTCTAGCTATTTTATGGATTTATTTAAGACTTTATATTATTTATGTGTATAAGGGGGGGATACCTGGTGATATTCAAGGGTTAGTTGTAACTCTGTTCTCAGGAATTTGTGAGGGCTTGGCGGACCATATGGGAGGCCAGGGATGGAACCCTGGTTGACAGCATGTAAGGCACTTAGGACTTAGGACCATCACACTGGTTGATCCAAAACTTTAGACCCTCGTTAGCTGGTTGTCTCCTAATGTTATCAGTACTAAGAAAAAATATATGAACTTTTTTCATTTAATTTGTTTATTCTTTTTACTTATGGACTTATGGATTTATGGCCTTTTGACTGCCTTTAGTAATTTTTTTCTCTTTTTCTTGCACCTCACCTGGATGTTCTCAGGGCTTATT
The DNA here is from genome assembly GCA_004027635.1 of Crocidura indochinensis. Lineage (NCBI taxonomy): Eukaryota > Metazoa > Chordata > Mammalia > Eulipotyphla > Soricidae > Crocidura > Crocidura indochinensis. The sequence continues at coordinate 6,143 of PVKC010015230.1, read as the reverse complement.
CCTGGTTCTATACTTATCATTGCTGGTGTTGTTCAGGCGAACAATGTGGAATGCCAGGATCCATATGCAAGGTGGTCATTATACTGTGCCCTACCCACTATACTGTAATTCTGTCCACACATTTTTTTTTTATTATATTATTGTTCGCCAGAGTCTTCTGAAATGAAATAGATTAGTGGTTTTTTTCAACTACCAGCCCACATATTGGTGCTGGTAATTAAGTGTAGAAAGGTTGGGGCCCGGGAGATAGCATGGAGGTAAGGTATTTGCCTTTCATGCAAAAAGGTCATCGGTTCGAATCCCGGTGCCCCATATGGTCCCCCGTGCCTGCCAGGAGCAATTTCTGAGCATGGAGCCAGGAGTAACCCCTGAGCACTGCTGGGTGTGACCCCCCAAAAAAACAAACCCCCCAAAAAAAGAAAGGTTAAAGATACTGCTTTACACCTTGGTTATAATTGCCAGTCTTTGGAGTGGTACACAGGACAGATTTCAATTCACAGGTAATAAAAGGTTGAAGAATGCTATCTAGATTATCATGGAATAGCAAAATGTATCAACTCTTGATGATAAATGGATGAGTCATTTTCAGAAAATTGTAAATTTCAGATCAAATTTCTCCTGGCTTCTAATCCATGAATAGCTAGCTGGCTTTCTACACAAGACAGTTGAGAATACAAATTTGTTGTGAAAAGTCAATTCATAATTAGAAACTTAATTTGCTCACCCTCAAAATCATATAATGAATGCTAAAGTCAAAACTAAATTACTTTTACTTTATTCTTTATTTTGGACTATTTATTTTCTTGATTTTGTTATTAATATGAATAATTAGTTGAGTGTAGGAAAGTGACAAAATCATCTTCACTTTGACTAGACAGTTATTTATTGCCTTTCATCTTTGAGACAATATCCATCAAGTATTTGAAAGCAAATGTCCTAATCAATGAACTAAGAAATGTGCTCAACATTTGGAATTGATGAGCCTGGACTACTTTTGTGGTTTCAAAGAGTACTATTTGAATTTTAAGAGCTTGTATTTTATTTAAATTGCTTTCATTATCATCACAAAGACTGATTGGGTATTCCTAACCCAATTAAAGTTCAAGCTAGTACTGTCCAAATAAATATCTAAGCTCAGGTTCTCTCCAACTGGATCAGTGAATATCATATTATTTGGGACGATTTCAAGTCAATTGCTTTAGTAAAATTATTAGCAGTTGTACTGAATTTCTTGACCTAACAAGAGAGAGACACACACAACGCTCTATTAAAATATTCAGTGTATGCTGAATCCCCAGTTCCACTATCCCCTTTTTTCACTTCTGACAAATTTAAAGGCTTTTAGTACCTCTAGCTTTATTGATGGGACCATCTTTAAGTCTGTAATCTTCATTAAACAACGGCAGATGGAAAGCTCTTCAGGGAGAATGAAGCTGCTTTATAATCCATCCCCTTTCTAAAAATTTGAAGGGTAGATCACAAAATGTACTATGGATGTGCTCATTAATTTAGCTTTTCATCTAAGAGCAAAAGTCAATGGTAATAAAGATACTAATTTTTCAATGCATGCAGAATCTAGAAATAAGAATAAATTTTCTTAATGTATGCATTCATTTGCATCGTTAATGGGCAGAACACTATGGTGACTTTTTACATATGATCAGATTGGAAAACAGCAGTATAGAATGTGTTCTGTTTCATCATATGCATGCTGCTTCCATGCAATACTGTTGAGGTGAATTATTTGGATTACTAATGCGTTAACCACAGTGATTTACTAAGAAATCCCAAGTTGACTCTATTGGCCATGAAACTGTCAGAGATTTGACACTCCAATCTTATTTCCATGCCAATTGTTAATTTTCTAAAATATCTTAAAGTTATTACCACACATTCTTCCAGCAATTACACTCATATTTCTACAAAGCAGCCAGCTTTTCTGGTGTTTGAAGTGAAAAAACTTAGCAAATTGAGTGATTTGACTGTTATTGAGAGCACACATGGCCAATTATTAAAACTATATTACGATTTCAGCAAAGAAGCCCTCTCCATCATCGGTTTTTCACATCCTAAGGAAATTACATACTCAAAAATCTTGACAAAAGAAGTGAATTGTTCTCATGCTCTTAAATCAGTGTTCTGTTTCTTGTAATTCATTAGTTTGTTTCACTTTCAGAACTTGCATTATTTTAAACTAGAGCCTTTAGCTTCCTTCTCCTCTCGTCCTGTTCAGGGTCAAATTAACTCACATTCTAACTTAACACATTATTTTTTTAAAACTGTTACAGAACTTGTTAAAGTTCTGTACTAATATTATGTCAGCACAAACATAAACTCTGACTTATATAATTAATATTTATTCGCTATCAGCACCTTGATCTTTAAGAACATTAGTTGAGTACCTACAATAATAAAAAATATACATGATAAAAAATACAGGCCAATTTTCCACAGCATTTGTAATAGCTCTTAAGTCTCCTTAGTTTCATTTAGTTACTGTACTTAATAAATTGCTACAATGACCCCCCAAATGAATCTCTTAGCATCTGTAATGGCCCTCTACCAATCTGTCCTTCATAGTATGCAAGTTAAACTTGGAATTCAAATCTAATTATGCTGTCAATTCTTAGCTTTAAATGTTTAAGAACTTCTCATTGTTCTAATTAAAAAGCAACAGAAGCAAAAAAAAAAAATAAAACATATATCTAATGACCTGTATGCTTTATCATTGCTTGTCACTTAAATCTTCACTTTTCTTATCTTTGTTTGGATGGTACTCAGGACGGGGGGCAAGGATGGTGTTTGAGGCCACATATATCAGTACTCATAAGGTCTACTCTTGGTTCTGTGCTTGAGGAGTGCTTCAGGGTACATGAAGTGCCAGGGATCTAACTATAGTAGGCTGTATGCAAGGCAAATACCTTAATCCCTGAACCATCCATTCCTCCTTGGAAACTCTAGTCTTTATTTTCCTTCTTCAAATCTTGATTTTTACTTTAGATTTAAAAACTTTATTTAAACACCGTATTTACAAAATTGTTCATAATAGTTCTCCCCCGAACAATTACAAAGTTATTCATGATTGAGTTTCATTCATACAACATACAACACCCTTCTCATCTCTTTAACTTAAGCATTAGATTCATTGCATCAGTTTAGAAAGACCTTAGGAAGTTTTCCAGATCAATCTTCATTTGTGGAATTTCATAGCATTTATGCCTGCTTTCTTTGTACTTTTTATACAATTTTGAGTCTATACTTGTTGGCATGCTATTTAGTCAATATCTTTTTTCTTCCAAGAGATTATGAACCACGTTATGAAGAAGGGACCAGATCTAAATATTCTCTCCTGAACTCTCCATGTCTAGCACAGCATTTAACACACAGAAAAACTGCACATCATTTCAGATTCATGTATTGATCATGTATAGATTCATATATTGATCTTCAAGGGTTGGGCTTTTGGGTGGTTCTTCATATAGTTGCCATCATAAGCTACACAAATCTTCTGAATTATTTTTGTGATGTTGAATTTCATGATGAATTTCTGAAGCTTTTATGTGATTATAGATTTTTCATGATTAGGAGAAAGAGCCCTTAGTTTTCAACAAATTCTGAAAGGAGAAAGTAATTTCCAAAGGTTAATAAGTTCTTGAGGGTGACTTTGAGATTGTATTTTTGTTTGTGTTATTACTCTTTAAGATTGAGCGACTCACAAACCCTTTATCTCATCAGTAACATGTCATGATATTTATGAAGGCCTGGAAGGACTGTGGTTAGTGATAACATTAAGCAAATTCAGAATCACAGGAATTTGCTCTGAATTTGAATGAGAATATAACTTGAATTTGTTGCCCTGATTTTTTTCTCTTGAGATCAGAGACACAGTCACAAATCAGGGGAGCCTGAAATAACAGAGGGTGATGGTGTAGCCTTGTAGATGAGTTTCAGTAGTCCAGGGGGAATCCATGGCTCTGATAGTTAAAGCAAAACACCTGATTGAGTGTATTTTTTTCCTCACACAAACAACTGCCTAATTAAAGCATTTTATGTTTATATAGTTGTCACATCCAATAATTTTAAATTATCCTAATTTAAAACAGCATTTAAGAATCTGTAATTAGACTGCTAATATTATGAATTTTCAAAGTACTCCTGTTCTTTTCTCTTGATTAAAATAAAGAGAGGAAAAAATGTGCCCTTACATCATCCAGCTAGCATCTGTTGCTGGTGGTGATAGTTATCTTAAGGTGAGCATACAGTGTGAAATAGTTTGCAAATGGGCTGGATCCTACATTCTGAAATTTCTCTTTCAATTCAGGGAAGAATTTTTACTTTTTTTAAAGTAGTTTTCCTTATGTTATAAAATACAAAGTTACTTAAATTTTAACTTATTTGCACATGCCAGTAGTTCTGTAAGAGTTGCTGATTTTTGGGCAGGGTGGTGGTGGTTTGGGTCATACCTGGTAGTGCTCAGGGGTTACTCCTGGTTCTATGCTCAGAAATCGCCCCTGGCAGGCTTGGGGAACCATATGGGATGCAAGGATTCAAACCACCGTCCTTTGCATGCATGACAAACGGCCTACCTTCATGCTATCTCTCTGGCCCTGAGAGTTGCTGATTTTTAAAATATTCTTCTAAAAAGTAAAAGAAGGGTATCTGGAGATATACAGTGGTAGAACACCTGCCTGACAGTCTTAAGGTTATGAGTTCAATCCCTGGTATAGTCTTCACAACTAAAGAATGTAGCTATCAGTGATTATTGCAAGTAAATGTATTGATCGCCTTTCTGGCCAATCAACACTTATAACAAAGGGAATCAAAGGGGAATTAAAAATAATCAATAAAAATAGAACGAAAACCAAGGGTAACAGTAAATACAACAGAAAAAGTATCATAATGATTCTGTCTCCATATTATGTTTTAAAATGAACATTGCAATAGATTTAAAGCCTGTGTATGAGTATATCATTACATTATTTTTTTTCAAAATGGTAACTTCTAATAAATTCAGATAGTTAACAGTCAGTTTACTTTCTGTTGCACTGACTGCAAAAGTAAAAACTTCTGAAGCTTTCCAAGCTCAGAATGATTCTGCTAGTCCCTGTTCTTCCATTCATCTGGAACATTAAATGTGAAAGCAAATCTCTTATACTACCTCTAGGCTAGAAAGTCAAATTTTGATGAAATGAGCTAAGAGCAAACCATGACAAAGCATAGCAATGTCACTCTGTGAATTTAGTCTGGTTAGTTCCTGCTTAAAAAGGGTTTCAGATGCAGAGTGAATGGACAACAGTCTCATCCCTAGCACTCAGAAATTCATACTTCAGAACATTGGGGTTATGTGGGAGAGAGTAGGGAACCATTTCTGGTCAAAGTGGAACTCCAGGAACAATCCAATAGCCCATGAATCAGAGACAGACTGAATGAAGAAGTGTAGCGTAGCTATATGACAACAAAACATACAACAGGAAGCACAAACAAATAAGCTACAAAGTAAGTCCCTCTGCATGAATTAAGTTTAATAGTAATTATTAAGTGAAAAAGTGGTCACAAGATCTATCACTCTATCCTTTTAATTAATTTGAAAGCAAAAAAAAAAATGGATACAAGGAAAAGCAAGGGGTTGAGGGAAGTGAAATTTAGTGTGAGGGTTACTTTGGACATATGTAGAGAAAAGCAGGAATTAGATATAATGAGCAGCATTACTAGTTAGAGGTTCAGGTCCAGGCTTTTATGCTGGCTGATGTAGGCACTTATTACATTGTAGAAAATAAATAAAGGAAACAGATGCAAAAACTAACAATGCATATTTATCTTGAACTAAAAAAAAAACCAGTTCACTGGGAACCCCTTCAAGCCACCAAGTGATACTTTATAAAATTACTAAAACTGAGAGTGTGGGTAAGTTGTGAAAAGCAATAGAGAGATTCTGTCAAGTGCTATTGATTTTCTTTCATGAGAAAACAAATTAATTCACTGAAATTAAAAAGTGAAACCACCAAATTCAGAGACTTAGGGGAAAAGAGCGCTGAGATAAATTAAAATATATACAAGATTTATTTTTTCTAGAAGACTAATAAATTATAAATGCTAGGTCTGTACATTTTATTTCTTAGGGCCAATTCAGATCTGACTTAGAT
>PVKC010015229.1:0-21596 GCA_004027635.1 Crocidura indochinensis | reverse complement strand
AAAATACCCTTCAACAGATGAATGACTAAAGAAATTGTGGTACATATACACAATGGAATATTATGCAACCATCAGAAGAGATGAAGTCTTGAAATTTTTCTATACATGAATGTACATGGGATCTATCATGCTGAATGAAATAAGTCAGAGAGAGAGAGAAAGATGCAAAATGGTCTCACTCATCTATGGGTTTTAAGAAAAATGAAAGACATTCTTGCAATAATAATTTTCAGACACAAAAGAGAGGAGGGCTGGAAGTTACAGTTCACTTCATGAAGCTCACCACAAAGAGTGATGCGTTTAGTTAGAGAAATAACTACATTGTGAACTATCCTAACAATGAGAATATATGAAGGAAATAGAAAGCCTTTCTAGAGTACAGTTGGGGGTTGGGTGTGGAGGAGAAAGATTTGGGACATTGGTGATGGGAATATTGCACTGGTGATGGGTGGTGTTCTTTACATGACTGAAACCCAAATACAATCATGTATGTAATTAAGGTGTTTAAATAAAATATATATAAAAAACAAAATTTATTGTATATAGTAAAAACAGTAATTAGAGGGAATCTCATAACAATGCAGACCTATATAAGTAGAGAAGAAAAAGACAAATGAACCATCTAAATTACACATTAAATATCTGGAAAACCAACAAAAAAGAATCCAAACACTAGCCACACAAACACAAGAAAAGAAATAATAAAAATCAGAGCAGAAATCAACACTATTGAAACAAGGAAAATAATGCAAAGAATTGAAAACCAAAGATCTGGTTACTTTGAAGGAATAAACAAGACATATCATTGGCAAGACTAATAAGGAAAAAAGGAGGAAATTCTCAAATATTTTTGATAAAAAATGAAAATTACTACAGAACTGAAAGAACTCACGAGAGTTTATTATTAACAACTGTACTCTGTTAAGCTAGATACCTAGACTAAATGGACAGATTTCTGGAAACATATAGCTTCCCAAATCTGAATGTGCATGAAATAGAAAGTCTAAACAGGTCAATTCGCAGGAAAGGAAATTGAAACAGTAACTAAGGATTTCTCCAAAATAAAAGTCCTAGACTCATATGAGTTTACAGGTGAGTTTTATCAAACATTCAGAGAGTAATTACTACCACTTAGCCTTAAACTCTTCCATAATATTAAAGATATGAGAATCCTACCTAATATCTTCTATTAAGTGAGCATTATGGTTATTTCCAAAACTGAGAGATACTACTAAGAAAGAAAACTACAGACCAATCTCACTAATGAACATTGACGCAAAAAATCTTTAATAAAATCTTAGCAAACCAAATCCAACAATATCAAAAAATTATATATCGGGGCCATTGAGGTGGCGCTAGAGGTAAGGTCTGTGCCTTGCAAGCACTAGTCAAAGAAGGACCGTGATTCAATCCCCCATTGTCCCATGTGGTCCCTCAAAGCCAAGGGAAATTCCTGAGTGCTTAGTAACCCCTGAGCATCAAACGAGTATGGCCAAAAAAAAAAAAAACAAAAACAAAAAAAATTATATATCATGACCAAGTGGGTTTCATCCCATGAATGCCAGAATGATTCAATATTAGCAAAACAATGAACATCATATACCACATCAGTCAAAGGAAGGATTAAAATCACATGAACATATCAATCTATGCAGAGAAAGTACTTGACAAGACCTAACACCCATTTATAATTAAAGCCCTCAGTAAAACAGGTGTGCAAGGAAACATCCTCAAAATAATAACAGCTATCTATAAAAAGCATATAGCCAGCATTATTTTTTTTTATTTTGAGGCCCCACTTAACAGTGCTCCGGAGTTACTCCTGGCTCTGCGCTCAGAAGTCGCTCTTGGAATGCTAGGGGGACAATTATGGGATATCGGGATTCAAACCAGGGTCCATCCTGTGTTGGCCATTTGCTAGGCAAATGCCTTACCACAGTGCTGTCACTCTGCCGCCCCCTCCCCATTATTCTTAATGGTGAAAAACTGAAAACATTTCCACTGTCAGGCAGTAGGCAAAGATGTTCATTGTCTCCACTGTATATTCAATACAGTACTAGAAGTCCTAGCAATAGCAATCATAGAGGAGAAGGAAATCAATGAATCCAAATCAGAAAAGAGGAAGTCAAAGTATATTTGCAGATGACATGACAATATACACTGAATGCCCTAAGGAGTCCACAAAAAACTCCTAGAAGCAATAAACCAATACAGCAAAGTAACTGGCTACAAAGTCAATACACAAAAGACAGCTGCATTCCTTTATACAAATAATGACTCAGAGAAGAAAGAGATCAAAGAATCTGTCCCATTTAAAATAGTGTTCAAAACTATCAAGTACCTAGGAATTAACCTAATAAGAGAAGTTAGAGACCTATACCACAAAAACTCAAAACACTTAAGAAATTAAAGATGACCTAAGAAAATGGAAAAAATTCCATGCTCATGGATTGGAAGAATCAATGTTATCTATATTAATCTATATTATCTATGTAATCAATGTTAACTACTATATAGATTTAATGCAATCCCTATCCAAATTTAGACAATATTCTTCAAGTATTTAGAACAATCAAGTATAAATTTTGTGTAGAATCATCAAAGACCTAGGATAGCAAAATCCATATTGAAAAGCAAGAAACTGAGAGGTGCCTCATTACCTAACTTGAAGCTCTACTACAATTCCATAGTGATTAAAACAGCAGAGTAATGAAACACAGACAGACTTTCAGACCAATGGGTCAGAATAGAAAATCTAATAGATGACAAAGCCCCAACTATATAATCAATGAATCTTTGAAAAAGGAGCCAAGGTCTTGAAATAGAATAAATACAGCCTCTTCAACAAATGGTGTTGGAACAGATGCATAACTATATGGAAGAAATTAAAGATAGATCCATATATCCCACCTTACACAAAAGTCAATTCAAAGTGGATAAAGACATTGATATTAGACCTGAATCCAAAGAGTTCACTGAAGAAACATAGACAGAACACACTAAGACTTAAACCCCAAAGAAGTCTTCAAGAATAGAATGTCAATGCAAGAACTATAGAATTAAATCTGAATAAATGGAATTACATAAAAATAAAAAGTTTCTATATGACTAAAGAAACATGGGCTAAAATTAGAAGACAGCTAATGAAAAGGAGAAAATTTTTATACTCAACACATCAGATAAAGATTTGATACCTAAGATATACAAAGTACTCACAAAGGTTAACTCTACAAAACCTAAAAATCCCATCATAAATGGGGAGAGAAAATGAACAGACACGTCTCTGCAGAAAACCAACAGATGGTCAATAGACATATGAAAAATTGCTTATCAGAACATCATTAGGGAAATCCAAATCAAGACAATAATGAGATATCTTACACCAATAAGGATGTCACATATAAAAAGTAATGGTAACAATATCAGTTGGTGTGGATATGGTGAGAAAGGAACACTCATCCACTGCTGGTGGAAATGCTGCCTGGTCCAACATCTATGGAAAACAGTTGGAGGGTTCTCAATAAGCTCAAAATTAAGCTGCAATATGACCCAGCATTCCTACTTTGGAGTATATATAACCAGGAAGGAGAGAAAAACATTCATCCGAAAAGATATATGCACACTCACTATTCATTGAAACACTCAATATAATATAGCTAAGACTTGGAATCAATCTAGATGTTTAATAGACGAATGTATCATGAAGATGTGCAATATATCCACAATGGATTACAACATAGCTGTAAGGAATGAGGCGATCATGCAATTTGCTACAACATAGATGGAACTGTAAAATATTATGTTAAATAAGTAAGCTAGAAGGAGAAGAACAAGAAGAAGGATAAATACAAATAATAGCACTTATATGTGGTACTTAGAATAACTGCATGAAAAATGCAATTTTCTTTTTTTGTGTGTGTGTTTTATTTTATTATTACTTTTTTAATTTTTAATTTTAATCTTTTAATTTTATTTAAACACCTTGATTATTACATACATGATTGTATTTGGGTTTCAGTCATTTAAAGAACACCACCCATCACAAGTGCAACGTACAATCACCATTGTCCCAAATCTCCCTCCTCCCCACCTAACCCCTACCTGTACTATAGACAGGCTCTCCATTTCCCTCATACATTCTCATAATAAGGACAGTTCAAAATATAGTTATTTCTCTAATTAAGCTCTTCACTCTTTGTGGTGAGCTTCATGAGGTGAACTGGAACTTCCAGCTCTTTTCTCTTTTATGTCTAAAAATTATTATTGCAAGAATGTCTTTCATTTTTCTTAAAACCCATAGATGAGTGATACCATTCTGCGTTTTTCTCTCTCTCTGACTTATTTCACTCAGCATGATAGATTCCATGTACATTCATGTGTAGGAAAATTTCATGACTTCATCTCTCCTGACAGCTGCATAGTATTCCATTGTGTATATGTACCACAGTTTCTTTAGCCATTCGTCTGTTGAAGGGCATCTTGGTTGTTTCCAGAGTCTTACTATGGTAAATAGTGCTGTGATGAATATGGGTGTAAGGAAGGGATTTTTGTACTGTATTTTTGTGTTCCTAGGGTATATTCCTAGGAGTGGTATAGCTGGATCATATCGGAGCTCGATTTCCAGTTTCTGGAGGAATCTCCATATTGCTTTCCATAAAGGTTGAACTACACGGCATTCCCACCAGCAGTGGATAAGAGTTCCTTTCTCTCCACATCCCCGCCAACACTGTTTATTCTCATTCTTTGTGATGTGTGCCATTCTCTGTGGTGTGAGGTGGTACCTCATAGTTGTTTTGATTTGTATCTTCCTGATGATTAGTGATGTGGAGCATTTTTTCATGTGTCTTTTGGCCATTTATATTTCTTCTTTGTCAAAGTTTCTGTCCATTTCTTCTCCCCATTTTTTGATGGGATTAGATGATTTTTTCTTGTAAAGTTCTGTCAGTTCCTTGTATATTTTGGAGATTAGTCCCTTATCTGATGGGTATTGGGTGAATAGTTTCTCCCACTCAATGGGTGGCTCTTGTATCCTGAGGTGCAGAAGCTTCTCAGCTTAATATATTCCCATCTGTTAAGATCTGCTTTTACCTGCTTGGAGAGTGCATTTTCCTCCTTAAATGTGCTTGTAGTCTCAATGTCCTGGAGTGTTTTGCCTACTTGTTGTTCTATGTATTTTATGGTTTCAGGTCTGATATCAAGGTCTTTCATTCATTTGGATTTCATCTTCGTACATGATGTTAGCTGGGGGTCTAAGTTCAATTTTTTGCAAGTGGCTAGCCAGTTGTGCCAACACCACTTGTTTAAGAGGCTTTCTTTGCTCCATTTAGGATTTCTTGCTCCTTTATCAAAAATTAGGTGGCTGTATGTCTGGGGAACACTTTCTGAGAATTCAAGTCTATTCCACTGATCTGAGGGACTGTTCTTATTCCAATACCATGCTGTTTTGATAACTATTGCTTTGTAGTAAAGTTTAAGGTTGGGGAAAGTAATTCCTCCCATGTTCTTTTTCCCAATGATTGGTTTAGCTATTCTAGAGTGTTTATGTTTCAAATGAATTTCAAAAGTGCTGATCCACTTCTTTGAAGAATGTTGTGGGGATCTTTAGAGGGATGGTATTAAATCTGTATAATGCCTTGGGTAGTATTGCCATTTTGATGATGTTAAACCTGCCCATCCATGAGCAGGTTATGTGTTTGCATTTCCGCGTAACTTCTCTTATTTCCTGGAGCAGAGTTTTATAGTTTTCTTTGTATAGGTCCTTCACATTTTTAGTCAAGTTGATTCCAAAATATTTGAGTTTGTGTGGCACTATTGTGAATGGGGTTGTTTTTTTTTAATGTCCATTTCTTCCTTATTACTGTTAATCTATAAAAATGCCATTGATTTTTGTGTATTAATTTTGTAGCCTGCCACATTGCTATATGAGTCTATTGTTTCTAGAAGCTTTTTGGTAGAGTTTGTAGAGTTTTCTAAGTAGAGGATCATGTCATCTGCAAAAAGTGAGAGCTTGACTTCTTCCTTTCCTATCTGGATTCCCTTGATATCTTTTTCTTGCCTAATCGCTATAGCGAGTACTTCCAGTGCTATGTTGAATAGGAGTGGTGAGAGAGGACAGCCTTGTCTTGTACCAGAATTTAGAGGGAAGGCATTTAGTTTTTCTCCATTGAGGATAATATTTGCCACTGACTTGTGGTAGATGGCTTTAACTCATTGAGAAAGGTTCCTTCCATTCCCATCTTGTTGAGAGTTTTTTATCAAGAATGGTGTTGAACCTTATCAAATGCTTTCTCTGCATCTATTGATATGATAATGTGGTTTTTATTTTTCTTGTTGTTGATGTTGTGTATTATGTTGATAGATTTACGGATGTTAAACCAGCCTTGCATTCCTGGAATGAAACCTACTTGATAGTAGTGGATGATCTTCTTAATGAGGCATTGAATCCTATTTGCCAGGATTTTGTTGAGGATCTTTGCATCTGCATTCATCAGCAATATTGGTCTGTAATTTTCTTTTTTGTTGCATCTCTGTCTGGTTTAGGTATCAAGGTGATGTTGGCTTCATAAAAGGTATTTGGAAGTGTTTCTGTTTTTTCGATTTTATGGAAGATTCTTGCCAGGATTGGTAGTAGTTCCTCTTGGAAAGTTTGAAAGAATTCATTAGTGAATCCATCTGGACCTGGGCTTTTGTTTTGCGGCAGACATTTGATTACCATTTTAATTCCATCAATAGTGATAGGGCTGTTTAGATATGCTACATCCTCTTCCTTCAACTGTGGAAGATTATAAGAGTCCAAGAATTTATCCATTTCTTCTAGGTTCTCATTTTTAGTGGCATAGAGCTTCTCAAAACAGTTTCTGATTACCCTTTGAATCTCTGCCATATAAGTAGTGATCTTTCCTTTTTCATTCCTGATATGAGTTATCAAGTTTCTCTCTCTTTCTTTGTTAGTTTTGCCAGTGGTCTATCAATCTTGCTTATTTTTTCAAAGAACCAACTTCTGCTTTCGTTGATCTTTCAGATTGTTTTTTGGGTTTCCATTTCATTGATTTCTGCTCTCAGCTTTGTTATTTCCTTCTGTCTCCCTTTTTTGGGTCCTTTTGTTGAGCACTTTCTAGTTCTATGAGTTTTGTCATTAAGATACTCAGGTAAGCCCCTTCTTCCTTCCTGATGTGTGCTTGCAAATGTATAAATTTTCCTCTCAGTACTGCTTTTGCTGTGTCCCATAAGTTCTGATAGTTTGTGTCTTCATTATCGTTTGTTTCCAGGAAACTTTTGATTTCCCCTTTGATTTCATCTTGGTCCCACTGGTTATTCAGTATGAAGCTATTTAACTTCCAGGTGTTAAAGGTTTTCTTCTGTGTTCCTTTGGAATTCACAAATAATTTTAGAGCCTTGTGGTCAGTAAAGGTAGCCTGCAAAATTTCTATCTTCTTGATATTATGCAGATATGTTTTATGTGCCAGCATGTAGTCTACCCTGGAGAATGTCCCATGTACATTGGAGAAAAATGTGTATCCAGGTTTCTGGGGATGAAGTGTCCTATATATATTCACTAGGCCTCTTTCTTCCATTTCTCTCTTCAGGTCCGGTATATTCTTGTTGGGTTTCAGTCTTGTTGACCTATTCAGTATGGCAAAGCTGTGTTGAGGTCTGCCACAATTATTGTGTTATTATCGATGTTATTTTTCACCTTGTCAACAATTGTATTAAATATTTTGCTGGACCTTCATTCGGTGCATATATATTTAGAACAGTGATTTCTTCCTGCTCTACATACCCCTTGATTAATATATAATGTCCATCTTTGTCCCTTACAACCTTTCTGAGTATAAAGTTAGCATTATCTGATATTAGTATGGCCATTCCAGTTTTTTTATGGGTGTTGTTTGCTTGGATAACTTTCGTCCAGCCTTTTATTTTGAGTCTATATTTGTTCTGACTATTCAGGTCCATTTCTTGTAGACAGCAGAAAGTTGGATTGAGATTTTTGGATCCATTTAGCCACTCTGTGTCTCTTAACTGGTGCATTTAGTCCATTACATTGAGAGAAAGAATTTTCCTGGGACTTGCTGACATCTTTATATCGAAGTTTGGTGTGTCTTTTGGTTAGTCTTGTCTTAAATTAGGTCTTTCAGTTTTTCTCTTAAGTGTGGTTTTGAGTCTATAAATTTTCTGAGCTGTTTTTTGTCTGTGAAACCGTGTATTTTTCCATCAAACCGGAAAGTGAGTTTTGCTGGTTACAGAATTCTAGGTGAAGCATTCATTTCATTCAGTCTTGTCACAATATCCCACCACTGCTTTCTGGCCTTGAGTTTTTCAGGTGACAGGTCTGCTGTAAATCTCAAGGATACTCCCTTGAATGTAATTTCCTTTATTGATCTTTCTGTTTGAAGAATTATGTCTCTATCTGTGGGATTTGACATTATGACTTGGATGTGTCTTGGGGTATTTTTTCTGGAGTTTCTGTTGGTTGATACTCTTCAGGCATGTAGGATTTGATCACATACATTCTTTAGCTCTGGAAGTTTTTTCTTTAATGATATTCTTGACCGCTGATTCTTCCTGGAAATTTTCTTCCTGGGTCTCTGGGACTCCAATGATTCTTAAGTTGTTTCTGTTGATCTTATCATAGACTTCTATTTTCCATCTGTTCCCATTCTTTAACTATATTTTCCATTGTCTGTTCATTTGTTTTAAGTTTTTTTTCCCAATCTCTCCCGCTGTATGGAACTGTTATTTATCTCATCTTCCACAGCACCAATTCTAATCTCAGCTTCTTGTATTCTGGTGTTGAGCTTATTCATTATGTCATTCAATTCATTTACTGAGTTTTTCAGGCCTGCTAGTTGACATGTTATTTCAGTTTGGAATTTTGTGATTTCTGTCTTCATATTTTCTTGGTTCTTATTAGTGTTCTGTTCGATTCGATCCATGGTTTCTTTGAGTTCTTTGAGCATCTTCCATATTGCTTTTCTAAAGTCCTTTTCTGAGAGATTGACTATTTTGTGGGTCATTATCTGGTCATCAGAATTGTCATCTTCGTTCTCTATGTCTGATGATGGCCTGTGTTGTTTTACCATTGTCACACTTGTATTGTGGGTTTTTCTACGTGTTGTGGTGGTATTCATTGGGTAAGTGATGTATGCGGCCACACTCCTCTGGCTCTGCCCTTTCTGGGTGGGTTGATTTGCCTACAAGGGAATGGAGTCCTCCGTGGATGAAGCCTCACCCAGGATCAGATCTTAGGCCTGAGCATGCAGCAGAGAAGGCAGTCCAGAGAGAAATGCTGGACTTCAGAGTGAAATCAGGCCGAAAATGCATCACAGCGCAGAGGACAGGCAGAAAGGGGTGCTGGCATCTGAGTTCTAATTATAATTCGATTTCCTCTGAAGCAAGCAGGCTCACCAGCAGGAATGCTGATGAGATTGGGTCTCAGGCAGCTGGAAACCGCATGACCCAAAATGGTTTCTGCGCCCCTCTGACTCCCGGCAGAAAGCAGCAGGAATCAGTGTGCGTTTGTCTCCACCCGCCTCTGAAACAGGCAGCCTCACCCGCAGGAACGCTGACGAAATACACTCTAAGGCAGCGGCAGGAACGCTGGTGAGATCAGATCTTAGGCAGCTGGAAACCGCATGACCCAAGATGGCCTCTGTGCCCCTCTGAGTCCCGGCAGAAAGCGAAAAATGCAATTTTCTAAATAGGAGTTGCCTTAAACACCCTTGGCCCATAGTATAGCGAGGAGAAGGAAGTGGAGAAACACAAATATGAAAGGATGTGGGGCCAGGAGTCAAGTGGTCTCAGGTACATTGGAAGTGTTATAAAAAAAAGGACATAACTATTCAAGCCAAAGACAACACCAATGGAATAAAGAGACCCAAATTTAACTATCTAAACTTAAAATGGGCCTGTTACACTGGCAGTTTGTGGGGTAATGGGTGTGGTACTGCATAACTTAGGGATCATTGGTGGAGGGCATGGACACTAGTGGGATTGGCCCTGATTCATTGTATATATGAAACCCAACTATAAAGAACTTTGTAAATCACAATGGTTTCAATAAAATAAAATGAAATTTTTAAAATGTTTAATAATAGTAATAATAAAAGTAGAAATTATGAAAACCATTGTCCATATTAAGAGACTGGAGGGATAAAGAGGTTGCCTACCAAATCAGCTGACCCATGTTTCATCTCCAACACCATATATAGACTATATATATGGACTATATATTTGGTGCTGGAGACCAGACTCAGGTTAGATGTGTTCAAAGCAAACACCTTCCTCACTGTAACATCTCTCTGGTTCTATTTACTAAGGGTTCTGTATAAATTAAAGAGATAATAAGGAATTTTTAGACTAATTTTATTTATTCATTTCAAACTACTGAAAAAAATGCCTACAAAGTGAATACTGACACAATTGAACTCATAAACAGGAAAAAATATTAACCTGACACAAGAACAAAAAATATTATTTTATTTTATTTTTGGCCCCAACGGTAGCAGTTTTGCTTTGTTTCGGGTTCACACCCAGCAGGCTCAGGGGCTACTCCTAGCTCAGTGTTTTGTTTTGTTTATAATATCTTTATTTAAGCATCATGATTACAAACATGTTTGTAGTTGGGGTTAAGTTATAAAAAAAAATATCCCCCTTCATAGGTGCAATCTTCCCACCACCAATGCTGCCTATCTCCATCCTTCCCAACCCCCTGCCTGTATTCAAGACAGGCATACTACTTCTCTCATTCACTACCATTGTCATGATAGTTGTTAGTGTAGAAAAAAGCATATTTTAAATATTTAAAATAATCCCTATATTAGATGAATTTCTTGCTGAAAAACTCTGCTGAATAAAAAAACTAAAACTGTCATTGTAAATTATTTTAAGAAATTAGAAAAAGAAAAACAACTCAAAAGAGTTTTTGAATGTGGCAAATACTGGGACCTGATCTATCTGATAGATACTTTACACTAGTTCACAGATAACAGGGATCCAAAAACAAACTGGATCTGTAGTCTAATTTTTGTCCTATACCTGATAACTAAATATAAGTGAGTTTTTTTCCCTCTCTTTACTCAAGCTTTTAACTGTTTCAATAACCTTTGCAGTAGATGCAGGGAAACTGTATAATAGGGACAAAGAATCTTCATGACATTTCACAACCATCGCAGAGCACAACAATATAGAAGGAAAACAAAAGAGACTTCTTTTTTCTTTTTTTCTTTCTTTTTTTTTTTGTTTGTTTTTTTCTTTTTGTATTTTTGTTTTTTGTCTTGGGCCGCACCGGGTGATACTTAAGAGTTACTCCTGACTATGCGCTCAGAAATCGCCCCTGGCCTGATGGACCATATGGGACATGGGATTCCAGGGGATCAGACCATGGTATGTCCTAGGTTAGTGCATGCAAGGCAAATGCACTACCACCTGTGCCACCACTCCAGCCCCAAGATTATCATTTTTATCAAATCTCAGAGTCTAGAGCATCTTCCCAAGTCTTACCTGCAGCATCTCTTTCATTGATGCTTTAAGTGTGTGCTCCATATCTAAGATGAGATCTTGTAGTAACTGTTTCTTTTGAACCAGATAGTTCTCGGACTTTTTCAGTTCATTAGAAACGTTTTCATATTCCTGCCTCAGCTTTTGCAGTTCCTTTTGTTCTTCCACATCTATAACATCTCTCATTTGTTTAAACTCTTTCTGTACACTTTGAATCTCAATTTCTATTTGTTTCTGAAAAAATGAGAAAGAAATAAGGGTATTCAGGATATAACGCAAAGACTAGGAGTTGGAAAAAATTAACTATTCTGTAGTCCTATGAAGTGGAGGCAGACAGACCAGAAATGAAGTCCTCTTTGTGATACAGAAGAACTTTTTTCACCCTACGTCTCTAGTCCTAAAGAAGTGTTTCTTCCTATCAATGAGTCATACTATAATACATTTAGAAAAATGTATTATGCACACAGACACACACACACATGGCAAATGTCACAGTGGGAAAGCAACACAGAACCTCATCACATTTAGTAAGGGAAGTTGGCAGTTTTGGAGACTCAACTATTGTTAGTCTCTTGGGTAAGGGCATTAGAAAGAAAATGTGGAGGATGTTCAAGGAATTCAAAGAAACTATGGAATGGACTCTAGCAGATATGAGAATGGTAAATTCTAAGTTACCATAAAAGATTCTAGAGGATATGAAAATAGTAATGAAAAATAATAATGAAAAATCTAAAACAGAAACCTCAGAACTTAACAACTTGGACTACTTAGTAGTTGAAATGAAAATCTTAATGGAAGGCCTGGTCACCAGTGTAATAACTACTGGGGAGAGAATCAGTGAGCTCAAAGATGAGCTGCATAACACCTCCAGGCTATAACAGATGAAGGAAAAGAGTCTTAAATAGAAGGTAGCAACTAATTATACTATTTGATAAGTTTTCACAAAGATATTTAAACAACATAAACAATTACTGTAATCACAGACTTTTTCTATCACTTTACTACATTCTAGTAAAAACTAGTGACTTTTTATCTACAATATTGAGTCCAATCCTGAGCCAAAAAAAAAGTGCCTAGATATGCCTCAAGTTTCACTCAGCTGTCCTGGATAGTTAATTGCCTAGCATTACAACTGATATGACCCTCTCCCAAAATTTAATAGAAAACTAAACCATGAGGTTTATCCAGAAAAGTTGAATAAAAAATGTGGCTGACCTGAGTTTAAACTCCAGCATCCCAGATGGACTTCAAATACAACCAAAAGTGACTCCTGAGTATAATCAAGAGTAATCTTTGATTTTTGCTAGGTTTTGCCAAAATATTATTTTTAAAAAAGGATGAAAATATGACAGGCACATCAGTAGTTTCTTCACTAGTGTGGTCTTCTATAGGGACTTCTAATATAATACATATATATGTTACACTTATTATATAATATATATATATTCACCTTTTTGCCCTTACTACTATCATGGAAAGAACTAATAAAGAATACCAAGGTCTATTCTTAGTAAAGGAAAATAAAAGGGAGCTCTTGGCTTCTAAAAATCTGTCTTCAATTTCTGTCTGACTTCCTCAGAAAGTTTCCTCTCCTACCTTCCAGGAAGTTTTCTCTTCTCTGAGGGCAGTTTCAAACACCTCAGCTTTCTGTTGTTTCTCCCTCAGACTCTCCAGAGATGCCTGTAGTTTTTCCTGTAGAAATAAAGCAAAAGATAATTAAACAAGGATTCCTCAGCAGATGCATAGAAGATAAGTGGCGAAAGACATAATGCCAATCTTCTAATAGAGTTTATAGAAACTAAGAACAGTAATTGAAACTTACAACTAGACAGAAAACTCAACATCGTGAATATGTTAAAATTTAAATAGAAATCAAAGAGGTCATTATCTCTCCACAAGAAAGATGACTTTATTTTCTTATATGATAAATTCCTGCAATAATGTAAGAATTTACATATTAATCCACCTGTCCCCCACTTGTCACTCCTATTCAAAAGAGTAATGAGAGCTTTTGTTGGGCACCCAAAGTTCCCTACCTGGCAGAATTTTCAAACTTCTGGCAGAGTCTAAACTCTAGGCTAATTCTTTGTAACTATAATGAACAAACATGTTCTCCAGTCATTAAGACTGAGCCTAGGAAAAAGGAGATGATCAGCCTCTGGGTTATCCTCACAGGTCATCAGTTCTATATTTTGTTCTGTCCTTCCATCTAGTCTCTTACCTGGCATTCCTTGGCTACCTCCTCAATGAGGAAGGTGTGGTGATCACGGTGTTCCTGAGATCTCTCACAAAGCCAGCAAATGAACATCCAGTCCTCCTTACAGAATAGCAGTAACTTTTCTCCATGGTGTGCACAGAGATCTTTCTTCTCTTCCATTTCTGGGCTTAACTTGACTTCTCTGAGCTTTGATGCTACATTGGCCAGAGGTCGGTTAGGCCTCATGGTTCCAGGTTCATAAGTGGTTCTACATACTGGGCAGCTGTTCTTTTCTGGTGGACTGACCTCCTGGCTATTTCCAGTGATGCAAGTTTGACAGAAGCTGTGGCCACAGTTCAGGCTCAAGGGTTCTGATAGGAGTTCCAGGCAAATGGGGCAGGTTACCTCTTCCTGTATGTTTTTCAGGATTTCTGTAGCCATACTATTGTTCTACTGATTGTATTTACCCTGGCTTCTGAGGCTCTCCTTTTCACAGTTTTCTGAAAAAATTGGAAAGATAAATGGCATAATGATTTAAAAAAAAAAAAGCATAAATGGAAGTAATTCTTTACCTAGCATAAAAAACAAAAAACAAAAACTGGGACTGGAATAATAGCACAGTGGGGAGGGTATTTACATTGCACAAGACAGACCAGAATTTTATTCCTGGCATCCTAAAGGATCCCTTGAGGCCTCCAGGAGCAATTCCTGAGCACAGAGTCAGGAGTTACCCCTGAGCACTACTTTCTGAGCCCCAAAACAAAAATCAAGAACAACAGCAATAAAAACAAAATTCAAAGTACAAAGTAATACAAAGAAAAAGGATTGAAACAAACATAGGAGTTTGATGACCTGACAAAAGCAGCACTTTTTCTTTTCTTTTCTGTTCTTTTTTGTTTGTTTTTGTTTTGTTTTTTGGGCCACACCCAGCAGTGCTCAGGGGTTTCTTCTAGTTTTCAGCTCAGAAATAACTTCTGGCTTGGGGAACCATATGGGATGCTGGAAATCGAAACCAGAC
The DNA here is from genome assembly GCA_004027635.1 of Crocidura indochinensis. Lineage (NCBI taxonomy): Eukaryota > Metazoa > Chordata > Mammalia > Eulipotyphla > Soricidae > Crocidura > Crocidura indochinensis. The sequence continues at coordinate 6,882 of PVKC010015229.1, read as the reverse complement.
CTGTCCTGGATTAGCCATATGCAAGGCAAATGACCTACCTCTGTGCCATCTCTTCAGCTCCAAAAAGCACTTTTCATAAAAATTTTGCCTAATCTTCAATTCCTGTATCACAATAAATCCCTTTCCTATATGTTTAAATATTTAATTTTTTTCTCTTACTAAACAGAAGGACAAACTTAGATAATGTTTGAACCATATCTACTACACATTTTCCCTCCCCATGCCCAAAAACATCATCAATGTTAAAAGAACCCAGTCACTTAAATCTAAACGTTTATATAATATATATGTGTATATATATATATATATATATATATATATATATATATATATTTCCCTTGAACATTGTGGATGATATCAAATGACTCATATTTATATTTCAGCAAACTCTCTTTTTACATGTTTTTGGTTTTTGTTTTTTGTTTTGGGTCACACCCAGTGACGCTCAGGGGTTATCCCTGGCTATACGCTCAGAAATTGCCCCCTAGTTTGGGGGACCATATGGGGCACCAGGAGATGGAACTGCAGTCCATCCTAGGATAGTGCAGGCAAGGCAGATGCCTTACCTCTTGCATCACCACTCCACCAATACCCCTACATCTTCTTTTAAATGAAAATCTACTCTAAGTTATCTATACTGTAGTCAGTGCTGTCATTGTTATACATCTGCAATGATTTTTCTTACCATCATAGCACAATGAGTATGTAATGGTCTGAATAAATCCTGCTATCCGATGTCTACAGATAGAAGAGTGACTTAGAGTACAGGAGATACTACATGGGTGAGGCACTTGCTTTACTTATGGTCAACCTTGGTACCCCATATGGTTCACCAGTACATTCTGAAGTGATTGCTGAACACAGAGTCCCAGGAATAAGCCCTAAGCATCATTGAGTGTGGAAAGAAAAAGACATAGTTAAACTGAACATTAAAAACAACATCAGGGCCAAAAAATGTTTGATAGAAGATAATTATCCTATATGATATGTTATAAAACTGGTGCTAGTAAAAACTACTAAGCCTTTAATTAGAATGAGTGTCATAAAAACATATTACTTCCCAAATTTGCAATGTTAGGTGGCCAGTTGCCACATGAATAGAGCACAAAGAAGAAAATATAGAGATAGAATTACTAAGACTCAGCACAGCGGGCTGAGGGGCCCCAAGTCAAAGAGACTTGGAGTACCTAGAGCAGAAGGCAGACACACTATCCATCCTTATCACATGTTTATTCAAAACACTTAACCCTTATCTCGTCAAAGCAAAAGTTCAGAGCAAATAAAGCTGGTAGGGCATTCTGACCAGATGCATTATGCTTATAAGCCCAGTTTGCTTGTTGTAAAGTCACGCCACATGCCATGCAGCATAACCAATCCTAGGTGAGCGAGCCTGAATCAAGGTTGTGCATGAAATATTCCAAACCAGGCTGAGGGTGGAACACATCTAGTCTGGCGATCTTCTACCGAATATCTCCCTCTAGCTGTCTGCCAGAACTGCTGTTTTTATTGAGTACAGTAAGGACAATGTAAGAACAGATAGATCATGCTATCCTAAGCCTGTCTCACCCAAATTTATAAGTAAGACAATCTCTGTTTTGGGGTAATGTAAAAAAAACATGTAAAGGAACCCAGGAATGATCTCTGTTATAGGTAAATAAGGTGTAATATAATAGTTATATTTGTTATAATCAAGTCCTGCCCCCGGAGACCTCCAGATCTCTTTTCAGGTAATAAGTGAACCTGGTCTTCTTTTAGCTTTCCTAGATTCAAGCTAAAATAATGTAATAGCACTACTCAGGTTTTCATGCAACATTTAAGATTGTATTTTAGAGCAAGAAAAAATTATCAGTGTTTTCACATCAAAGAGTGAGATAATTCTGTACTTCAATGGTAAAAGATTATACAAATTCGTCTAAAAATTTGTGAAAAAATGAAGAGAAGTTGGGATGTAAGACCAGTTGTCCAGAATAATATGATAATTTATAGGACAGATGATAAGAGAGATTGCCTCTTTTCCTAAATAGAGTTGTCAGCTAATAAAATCAACCTGGGAATATAGACAAAAGAAAAAAAATAGTTTAATAATAACATATATACCTCCTATATTACATGGGAACTATATTGTGATAACAGAACAACTTACCAAACACAAGGCTTTGACAAATCTAAAAATAAAGCAGAGGAGAATACACATAGTTATTTTAGTTATGACTATCTGAAACTATATAAATGTTATAATGCAATGATACTTGAGAAAAGAAAAATATGAGATGTGGGGCCGGAGAGATAGTATGAAGGTAAGGTGTTTGCCTTCCTGCAGAAGGTCATTGGTTCAAATCCCGGCATCCTATATAGTCCCCCAAGCCTGCCAGAAGCGATTTCTGAGCATGGAGTCAGGAGTAACCCCTGAGTGCTGGTGGGTGTGAATTACTCCCTCCAAAATGAGGTTAAAAATGAACTAGAAGTGTAATCTACCTAATATTATAAACATTGAATATAGTCCCAACTTTATATGCAGTAGCTCCCCAAAGCCCATACCATTCTACATTAGGCTATGAAGAATACCAAGATTGGAGGTAAAAATTATTTTAGGAGATATTTTACAGCATCTGCCTCAATATATGACCATACTGGATTTCACCACATTACCATGTTAGATTTTATGCCAAATATTTTTACAAAAATATATGGGCTGCAACCATTAGATAAATCTATTTTAAAAAAGAAATAATGGTACCATTTAGAAACAGGGTGTTATAATTAGCAGCAACTATTATATTCTAGTTTCTTTTTCTAGGGTAACTTCTGGATGTGTTCAGTGTTTACCCCAGAATCTGTGCTAGGGAATAACTCCTAGATAGACTCAGAGAGTCGGGAATTGAACCTGGCGTGGTCATGTTCAAAGCAGGAACAATTCCTGCTGTACTACTGCTCTGGCCCCAGTCAAATATGGTATTTGAAACCATGAAAATATAGTGTGGTGTTTGCAATGTCATCTGTTTGCAATATCATCTGATTTCAAGATCCAACTAATTATTATAAAAACCTATATAGGAGGAAAGAAGTCAGAACAGCATTTTTAACTGGAGTTAAGGATTTTATTTTCACAATGAGATTACAAGACACTGAAATTCAAAGAGTTGCTGGCACAATAGATAAAAAAAGAACTTACAAATGACCAGAGACCCCTCACATGGAGGATCATTTCACTAAGTTAGCAGTGTCCCAAGGGCATTACAGTAATCAGGAAAATAAATTTGGAAAATAAACAGAATAACCCACTAATGCCTAGATCAGATGGTTGTCATAAGTATTCATTAGGTGACTATTGCATCCTATTCTTGTATCCTCTAATATTGTAGCCTATCAGAAAACAAACTGAAAATGTCTAGAGAAAAAAGATAAAGAGAAGCAAAAACAAACAGATAAAGAACACAAAAACATTAACATTGTGAAGCCTGGAGCAGAAGGGACTCCATTTTGTCAATCTACAGTTGAGTTTCCATTTAAGGCTAACAAGGCTAAGTTCCATGAAAGAGCTAAGTTTCTATACCAACACTAATGACACAGACCTGCAAGTCCCTACAAGTCACTATATATACCACCCTAGATATCTAGCCATAAAAGGACATGACGAAACACTCTAGAAACTCCCTAGACCAATCAACTTAGGTCAAAACTTCCTGCATTTAGCCCTATGTAACCTGGCTTGTGATCTGGGCAGGGTTGCCTCTCTTTGCTTGTAACTTGTTGATAGAAGCAATAAAGCTTTGCTTTACTTTATTTCAATTATGTGGTCTTGTCCTTTGACTCCGGAACCTAAAAAATGCATTGACTCCTGATCTGCAATTTGTATTAATGAAGCCATATACATATATGAGTTATCTATGATATGTCAGTCAATCTATAAACAAGTAACTAGACCTGAGAGAAAGTTTACAGAGCAAAACACTTGTCTAACAAGTTGACATTGCAATATAGAGACAGAAAAAAATAAGCAGGGTGAGATTAGAAAAAGAGAACCTAGAAAATTGACCTTTAAGAGAATATGCAGCTAGGGTATATCAAAATAATCCTTTCAAGCATCCTGCTCTTTCCCAATCACTTTATTTTACCACTCACTTCCCCATCACTCCCCTCTCCTCACAATTTAAAAAGATAAAAGAAGAGGGGCCGACGAGGTGGCGCTAGAGGTAAGGTGACTGCCTTGCAAGCGCTAGCCAAGGAAGAACCACAGTTCAATCCCCTGGCATCCCATATGGTCCCCCAAGTCAGGGTTAACTTCTGAGTGAATAGCCAGGAGTAACCCCTGAGCATCAAACAGGTGTGTCCTAAAAAATGAAAAGGAAAAAAAAAAGATAAAAGAATAGAGGTTTTTCATCTTTCCATGGACTTACATAGATTCCATAACCTACCCTAAAGTTCTCCATTTCCTTTCCTCAAATTCTATTCAATTTTTCCTTCTCACCTATCATCTTCTGCTTTTAGTTTTGACTGTCTGAGGTCAAGAATCTGTGAACAATTACACCTTGATCCTAGGTAGAATTTTGGCACTGCTTATGGTTTCCATTTCACCACTAGGGGTGGTAACCCCTGGGCACAGAGCCAATAGTAGTCTCAGAGCACAACTAGGTGTGCCCCTACCACCCAAAGGCCAGTAAGTATGCAATGTGTAAGGAACATAGAGAAATTATTTTGTTCTTTGGGGAATGAATTGATGTTATTTGTTCCAATTATAATGTCACAACTTTTCCATGTTATTTTATTGAAGAGTGTTATTTTTCCTAAATAGATGGGAAGATGAAACTACCATATCTTATTTTTGTCAATCTATGAATTATATTTAATATAAATTATCTATATAATATTCCCTAAATAAAGGCTAATGCAAAAAATAAATAAATCTAAAACGTGGTCAAAATAGGCTTGGCAAATTAGGATTGCCTTATATTAACTCATACTGGAAGATAAGAAATAATCAGAAGTAATACTTCCAAAGTCAGTCATAATGAGTGAGATTTGGTCAAAAGGAGAGAAAGCATCTGAGAAAGAAATCTGACTGCTGTCCTCCATATAAGTGCTCTATGCCTTTGAAAAGTCCCCAAAGATCCCTACAATCTTGGCAGCTAGTGCTTGGTGCTCTTTCTCTACTCTGTCATCCTCCCCTCACCAGCACACCAACATCACCACCCCCCACCCCTGCCTTAAATCTTAACCTTTGTTTGGATTTGTAATGAAAACACAGTGTGGCAGTATATTGCAGAGGTCTTATAGTTCCTTCTAGAATGCATTAGTCTGCAATGATTAATCTTTTCTTTCCAGCTCTTGTCCTCTAGCCCCTCCCCCTTTTCCTGTGACTCTGGAGACCACAGATTTTGTGGGGAGCAGAAATTTATCATTGGTGAACAACTGAATTACTGAATTAAAAATCAACAGGAAGGAAAGAAGTTTTCCACTAGCTCCTTTTGCTTCTTATCTTTCTTTGAGTTGCTTCTCTATAATAGAAAAGGCCAAAGAAAAATGGACAGGGTTTTTGTGTATACAAAACTACAGTAATTTTTTGTGTTGGGTCCAATTGAATAACCTAGAAGTTGCAAAGCTTAGGGTCTGTAGTCTCCTAAGCATGCACTGACCAGCTTAGTAAGAATTAACAGCCATGCAGGGTATAAAATTTTACCTATTTGTCATTAAACTACTAAAATTAAAAGATCACCTAGAGGGCAGAGCAACAGAACTACAGGTAGGGCATTTATCTTTTGGGGGTAGGGGGTGAACCAGTTCTATCTCCTGGCATCTTATATGGTCCCCCGGCCTGCCAAAAATGACCCCTGAATAAAATTCAGGAGTAATGCCTGAGCACAGCCGAGTGTGTCCCCAAAACAAACACCCATCCCCCAAAACCCACCTACTTTGTCCATATTGTTTAGAAAATGAATTTCTTCTATCACTGAAAATTTGAAAAATCTAGTCTTTGGGAAGATTCAATTTAAAATTATTGAAAAGGCAGGATAGCGGGTACAAATAGGCTAAAGAAATAAATGCCAGTTGTTTTGTGAAATAAAATCTTTCACTTATTCAAACGTATTTTAATTGGGGTTGTTTTGTTTTATTCTTTTGGGTTTTGTTGTTGTTGTTTTCAGACTGTGCTCAGGACATACTACTGACTCTAGGTTCAAAGATCAATCACTACTAGTAGGGCTGGATGGAGGAGAGGGACCATATGTAGTGCTAGACTTTGAACTCAGGTCAGCAACTACAAGGCCAGCCCCATCTGCTTTAGCCCCAAATTTACCATTTTTTGAAATGTTACTACTCCTCCAGTCTCAGCTGTTCCCCACTCCTTTAAACTAGTTCAGTCTGTACAAAAAAAAGAAAGCCTGAAAGCGGCCAGACTTGTAACAGTGAGAATAGTTTCTTGAGTTCTCCAGTGGTCTAATTACATCACCCAATAAAATTCTGCTTTTGTTAAAAAGTCTCCCAAACTCTCCACTCTGCAAACTACCGAACATACCTGTGACCCGAGGAAGAAGTTGTGATTCCTTGGAGAGGTGATCAGGATTCCAAGGAACTATAACACCTCTGCTCAGAGCAAAGAACCAGAGAAGTGAATTGAAAGTAAAGTAAAATTCAGGGGGTGTGGTGGGGACTGGAAAGAGAAGGAAACGTATGAACCAATGAGAAGCTTGTATCTGGGTCAGACATGGCAGCGACTACTTCCTGACAAATCATTTCAACTACAAATTTGACTGTTCTAAGTGACTCAAGAGAATTCCTTCTTAAGATAAAAGATTGATCTTAGTGCTGTAATTTTACAACACACACACACACACACACACACACACACACACACACACACACACACACACACACACACCCCAAACT